>JAHKKF010516123.1:2797-13740 GCA_019740295.1 Labeo calbasu
ACATTAGACTGAATCAACCTAAAACAAAATATACAAAGCAAAGTCTGATCCAGTCATATGTTTAGATGTGTGTAGATTGCCACATGTCTCTAATCATCTTGAACTGCTTGTGTTCACTCCACTATTTTTCATTTGGCAGGCACAAAATGCATTATTTAAAGTGCAAAAAATTCAAAACACAACATTTTAGGCAACTGGTGGTCTCCGTCTCCTGTATCTCTCCAGAAATTCCAGCACGGCATTTGTTTCTAATCCATTTCAGCCTGGTGCACCAAACGCTCTTAATATTTGTACGTCCACAGATTATTTACTCTGCTGGGCTGGTGAAATATAAAAGTGTGTAAACGGGCGGTCTCATTATATGAGGTCATAACCAGAATGTGCTCAGGACCCCTTTTAAAGATCCATCAATATTAACGTAGGGTGTAATTGTCTTTTTCTAGCCAGCAGTGTTTAAAAGCAGCACTCGTTTTCTTTGCATTTGCAATTTGTGGGCTTTTAATCAGCAACTCCAAGGAAGCACATAAACACCAGGTGATTTCAACAATGGTTTGAAGAATCAAACGTGGGCGCTTATATTGGGTTACGCAGTTATGCTTTTGAGCAAGAACTGTTTGTTTTGGCCTTAAGACAAAAAACCCCAGGAAAATTAAGTTGACATGCAGTATGACTTTGCTTTCAGCTTTGTCTCAATGTTTACAGCAATGAGATAAAAATCGATCATAATTCCTTCTTCGCCAATGCCGGCTTTGGAAATAATGGAAGTTGTGTATGTGAGTCGCTCCTCTGGATGCAAACACACCACTGGGAACAAGACAGACAACATCCATAGGAGACAGACAGATATACAGTGCAGACGCAGCTAGGATGCTGTTATAATGGCAGAAGGTTTCGAAAACCCTGCCAGCACACCACTCAATCGTTTTTATTGATCGTGCAGGGATTTACAATCATAGTTTGGGATGAACTTTGGAAAAAATGAGGACGCCACAGAGATTATTCCATTGCCAAGTTCAGATTCGGCTTCTGTCAGTGCAGAAGGAATCTAGGAAAAAACAGGACAGCTGAGAGCTGACATTTCTGAACAAGTTATGAATATTGAGAAATGTTTACCATCTAACAGAACAATCTCTCCAAACGCTCATGGCAGCGTCTGTTTTTCTACCACATTCAAAATGAAATGTCAAACGTGAAATCTATGACAGGTAAACACACAATAAAAGTGGACAATCTCCTGACCAGCAACTGACCTGTCCATTTATTCCCACAGTTTAAAGAGGTCATTGATTATTATTATTATTATTATCATTATTATTCAATCATTGAGATTCCATTATGATGTTAGGGTCATATATATATATATATATATATATATATATATATATATATATATATTTGCAAAACAAAATCTTATTTTCAACTATCAGTCTGAAATCGACGCGGCTCCTTTAAGGCTTGTCAACAACGTCACCCATATAAAAGCGCCCTTTGCAGACGGTTTATGAAATACATAAAAATGTTTACTTACACTTGCAATGTTGTTGCTGTCAGATCCAATACAGTTGGCTGTTTCATCTTTCAGCAAAAGCTTCTTTACACTGTGCCTCGTTTACAAACCAATCTTCTGTCGAACACTCCGACCATATAATCATCCGACGCGTTCTGGGACGCTATTAAAAATAGTGGTCCTTCCTTGATTAAACCAACTCTGTGTAAGTTTTAACATTGGAATATCAGCTTCCAAATCATTCTGACAGTACACTGACATAAAATAAGGCGAATGGCTTCTATTTCTTTCTCACGCTCCTCTCAAACGTCTGTTTCTGGCACTATGTACGTTAAATTTGTTGAGCGAGTAGGAAATTCCGCGAAAAGGGCGGATCGCTTTACGGCAGCATCAATTACTGGCAGCATATAATTACGACAGCGAATTCCGCTCACTTAACTGTAGGGGGCTCTAAAGTCGCAAAAATACACAAAACTACATACAGTTTTTTGTAAATAAATGCTTGTTTTGTACTGAGAAGGACGTTTTAAGCTATGAAATTTGCAGAATGTTTTAATGGTCAAAAAAGACCATGTCAAAAAATTGGAAAATTTTATTTTTTACTTTTTTCACTCTTGGTTTCAACCTTTTGGGCCTTGTGATGAATATTGATCATACTGAATTTAACATGGATAAAAATGAGGCAGTGTGGTATAATTTTCACAACTTACAAATTCAAGTCTTGTGGAGTTTTTGTATCTTAAGTTTTGTATCTTTTTTTTTTTTTTTGAAAGATATTTCATCAGTCTTGGTCAAAGTTACTTTTAAAAGTAATGCGTTACAATATTGCATTACTCCCTAAAAAAGTTACTAATTACATTACTTAGTTACTTTATATGGAATGTATGTTTTACGTTGCTTTTAAAATCTGGGCAGGGCTTCCTAGTTTGTTTTTAATATAAAAACTTCTATTTTTAGCAAATGTAAAAGCCCTTTCACACCAAAAAGTGAAATGAATAAGCCTCAGGCTGAAGGAAAATTAAATTCACAAATGCAGGGAAAAAAGGTTCAACACTCTTCAGCAATAAAAAAAAAGAAGCACAAATATTAACTTACCTAAAGTAATTTTTGCTTATTAATATGGTTGAACTGGATCATCGAAAGTCAGCAGCAAAAACATTGGTTAATAAAATGGGATTCGATACATAAAGGATTCATGTTAACACATTTAATTATTGCAGGTTTGCGTCGTATTCTGAGTTTGTATTTCAATGTTTTTATTTATGTTGAGGAATACATAATTCTGATTCATAACTCAGATATTTTCTTGTAAATTAAAAACTAATGCCTTTACTAGTTACTTGAAAAAAGTAATCTGATCATGTAACACTGCATTTCATCAGCTAAACAATATTTATGTTGACCAAAAATAAATGCATAAATAAAAGTAAACTATTTGCATGTGTGATGTAGCCATTTTGGGAACTTGGTAAATTTTATATATATATATATATATTTTTTTTTTGTATTAAGATGGGTGTTTTAAACTTTAGAACAAAACACAACAATAGAATATTTATGTTGTTAAAAAACAACCATTCCATTGAACACATGTACTTCTACCCCTCACTGCCTAATTTTCATTCCTGTCAAAAAGTACTGGTAAGTTTGGTGCTGCACTGACTAAAGTCTATTAGTTGATGTCTTGCTCTGTCTAGAGGCAGGAATTTATGCAAATTTATTTGCTTGTGTGATGTCAAAAAACATCCAAACAAGTCATTTTTGGAGCTTGGTAAAAAAAAATGCTGTTTTTGTAGCAAGAAGTGTGTTTTAAACTTCAGAACTTGTAGGGGTTTTGCAGTTTAAACTTGCCGTTTAAATCGTACAAAGATGTCAAAACATCAAGGAAAATGTGATTTCTCATGTCATGACCTTTTAAAGGCTTTCTTCACACTTGGTTTCCACCTTTCAGGTTGGAAATATGGGGACTTTTCTCCCGGGCCCCGTGATGGAAGAGGCCCACTGAGGTTTATTTGGTATATTCTACTCACTAGACACAACGAAAAACGGACTCACCCATAAAATGTATTTCCCTAGTCACTACTATTCAATTTTGCCTGACTTAACTACATTTTCTCGGTTACCCAAATCAGCGGGGATGTGATCAGAGCTCTTGAAGCCGATCGCTCCTCCGTCTGTTGACACAATACAGCCTTGTATGTCTACCATTGATGAAATTGTAAATACCGCGAAATGGTTACGGACCATAATTTAGGCAGGGGATGACAGAAGGTTGGACACCTGAAAGTCTCGGCAGCCGTTCACTCGGAAACCCTGAGTAGTTTGACATCCTCAGTGTGAGATGAATGAAACAGGTGCAGCCACGCTGCATAAGTACCCACATTGCTCTCTGTGAAGTAAAAGATGGATTTAAACAGTAAAGGGTACTGGGATTTACACGTTTTTCAAGAGAATAAATGTCAGCGGTACAACCTGTCACCTTCTGTCACCACTGAGCCTACTTGCAGCATGTATGTTTAAATATGCAGAGCTTTATTTCACACACATGGAAAGTTATATAAGCTCATTTAAAAAGCTGTGAAATGACATTAGGCTCTGTAGTTTACAGAAGCCACACACACACACGTAATGTCACTGTGACACAGTTTATTCCGAATAAAAAATAGCATCCCAGATCTCTCGCTGGAATACTTCATTTCAACACATATTCAGATAAATGCATCCAACAATTACCTGTGATGGAGATGTCAGTGGTGTATTGAGATGGATCGTTGTGTGATGATGTGGTTCTACACTCAGGTGGATCAATGAGCGGTCTGAGATTGAAAATGGACGGATGAGGGTTGGAAAGGTGCTCGGCTGTATTATAGCACTCTGCCCTTTCGGGATGGGGCCTCTGGCTCTTTTTTTAAATGAACTCCTTTTAACACGCCTCAGCAAATAGATTTAATTGATTTTCCCCCGGCACCGTGATTATATGGGCTTAGTGTAAATATTTTGCAACCAGCCCAAAATGCGCTGTGCTTGCTGCAGCGGCTTTTCAAATGTCAGCTAAAGCAAATGAACAGGGCTGAAATGAAACCTGTATGCACATCACATAAAACATTTCAATGATGCACAATTAGTTTAAATTACTATGTGCACTTTTTAGACTGTGATGTGTGCTTGTTCTACTTGTTTGCTTGTTTATACAAATGACCAAGTGAATGGATGAACGAATAAAGACTAATTTGTAATGAACTGGAACATGAGCTAGGAAAAAAGGAAATTAAAAGGGGAAAAATTATTTTCTTTGCTTGAATATGGGACTTTTTAGGCCTATTTAAGAAATCCATATCGGTGTCTGGGATCCAATCAATATAATGTGTTAAATACGATTGGAATGGAAAAGCTGCATTATAACTGGGCACGGGGCCAAGACGGGCTGCAGCACTTCTCCACGTGCGTCTGAGGATCTTGATGTCCTGCGTAATTGGGTAACAGACCATGATGAAAGCGGCTGACTGCCTTTCAGAGTTATTTCACTCAAAATCCGCTTCAGAACATCACTCAGTTTATCATTCCCTGTACATATAGACCAAAACCAACAAGACATGAACTGACATTGTAATAGCTGAAGAAAAACACTAGTTTTCCTCTTTACGGGTTGAGATTGTACCTGACGTACTTGGAAAAATACTTAAAGCTTTGCACTGTCAATTCACGAAAAGAAAAAGCATTATAAATACATGCAGTCTTTAATTATCTCACATTATATACACGAATCTCATAAATTCAACAAAAAGGCAATGTGACTGTGCAGCTTGTCACCCTCCTTGCCAGACTGTATCTCCAGCATTAATTAAACAAAAACCCTTCCCTTTTAAGTTTATACTTTTTATACACTTTTTTTTAAAAAACAACAAAAAAACAAACAAATCCCACACACTGCCAAAATGCAAAAAGAATCAAAAAAGGTTATTAACGACGCGTCAGTCGCATGACCTTCATCAGGCATCTTCAAACATATTTGTCATATTGTCTGATTGGTCACGATGTCTTGTTTATTCGTGGTTGAGTTTGTAATGATATGTTTGAAGATACCTGATGAAGGTCATGCGACCAAAACGTCGTTTTGTTGTTCAGTTTGGACCTTTTTGGTCATGATCTTTACGCACATACCAATTGCCGACAGGTGTGCAGAGTTTAATTGTTAATTGACTTATTTTATTTAAAAAAAAATAAACTGTTAAAGGAGAAGTCCACTTTCAGAACAGCAATTTACAGATAATGTACTCACCCCCTTGTCATCCAAGATCATGTCTTTTTTTCTTCAGCCGTAAAGAAATTGTTTTCTGATGAAAACATTTCTGCATTTTTCTCCATATAATGGACTGATATGGTGCCCTGGTTTTGAATTTCCAAAATGCAGTTTAAATGCGGCTTCGATCCCAGCCGAGGTAAAAGGGTCTTATCTAGCGAAATGATTGGTTATTTTCATAAGAATAACACAATTTATATACTTTTTAATCTCAAATGCTCATCTTGTCTTGCTCTGCCTGAATTCTGTGTATTCTGACTAAGACAGTTAGTGTATGTCGAAAAACTCCAATCGTATTTCTTCAAAAATCATTTCAAAATCATCCTACATCACTGCAGAAGCACCAACCCAGTCTTTGGAAAGTGAACATGCAAAGAAGACCTTAACAAAAAAGGTAAAACAGCGATATAGGACGATTTTGAAGTTGAGGGAGAACATGAGATGGGAGTTTTTCAACATACACTAACTGTCATGACCCGAAAAAAACCCCCAGTTCAGGCAGAGTGAGACAAGACGAGCGTCTGACATTAAAAAGGATATAAATTCTATTTCTTTAATGAAAATAACCAATCGTTTCGATAGATAAGACCCTTCTTCCTTGGCTGGGATCGTTCACAACTGCATTTGGGATCATTTGAAGCTGCATTTAAACTGCATTTTGGAAGTTCAAAATCGTCCAAAAATAGTCCATTACACTGTAAAAAATAAAAAAACAATTTGTTGAGTCAGCTTAAAATAATTTGTTACCCTGCTGCCTTAAAATTTTAAGTTCAGTCAACTAAAATAAGTTTAGTCAACATGAAATGTTAAGTTGTACTAAGTAACAACTTAGATATTTGTGTTTGCTAAACTTAACAGATGGGTAAGTAACCCAGCTGCCTTAAAATTTTAAGTTGATTCAAATCAAATATCGAAGTTGTCACTTAGTATAATTTAACATTTCAAGTTGAATAAACTTTTTTTGAGTTGACTGAACTTAAAATTTTAAGGCAGCCAGGTTACAAATTATTTTAAGTTGACTCAGCAAATTGTTTTTTACAGTGTATATGGAGAAAAAGGCAGAAATGTTTTCTTCAAAAAACAATTCTTTGAAGAATGTTATTAATTAATATTACATTTTATTATTTTTAAGTTTTATTACTTTCTATATTTATTATATACCTCAAATATCACATCAGAAAGAGGTAGTAACATAATTTGTAGTCCCAAAAAAAAAAAAAAAAAAAAAAAATTGAGTTTTCCAAAAAATATATATCTTGGTGAAATTAATGGCTTTAGCACGGTCAAGTTTTGACGAAATGTTCTTCCCTTCCTGAGATCCAAATAATCCCCCTGCCACAGTTCACTTGATTTACCTGGCCATAAAGTATCTGAGTCGGACAAGGAATCTCTATAGCTTCTCTTCTCTTTATGAATAACCGTTTCTCCACACTTTTGGCCCCGAGCATGTTTTTGACAAAGACACACACGCACGCACCATGTGGAGTTTCACCTGACTAACTTTTCCACATTTTTGTGGCAGTTTGTTCAAAGCTTCTGAGTCACAAAGGAACAGCAACGGGCTTTAAATGAACCAGCATCTTTTATTAGTGCCATATGATGAACCAAAGAATGTTCCATAATGAGATTCCCAGGCTTCCTTTAAAAATATCAAGGGCTTTCCTAGCAGCGGCTGGAGCGGGACACACCTCTCCTACCCCATTCCCACAACGCCAGCCCTCGTATTCACGATCGTAACCACCGGGACTCCTCATAAACACACCGTATTATACATAGAGACACAGTACCGGCAGGAAATCAGCTGTGGCGACGCCACAACAATGTTGAGTCTCGAAGATCGGTTAGTTGAAGTAGTTTCTGTCCCAATAGCACATGATGAGCTTTGGGAAGAGTACTGTTTATTTCCACCCAAAGGCATTACCATTCTATTATTGATCAGAAATAGCCTGTGTCTTCTCTTCAGTCAAGTTGAACAGAATGATATTAAATCCCCATTTTCTTTAAGGGGATCTTCAAACGGTTGAACTGATGCATGATGAACAATAAAAGAAAGAAGAAAAAGCTTCATTTCTCTCCATATTTCATCAGGAATTGATTTTGGAGTGCTAGAAGGGTTATTTGGGATTTAGAAACTTTTAGTCTTTTGAACTGGCCTCCCCACCCCACAAAAATATGATTTTACACTGAAACTCTCAATGAACAGCACAGTTTCATATTGACTCTGTGTGACGCTATGTACATATGTACAGGTAGGTTTTCCACTGGCCTTTGTGTTTGACTAACCACATTCATTTCTACAAAAGTGCCTCGCAAATTCAGATTCTGTAGGTTTGACTGGCGCTTCCACAGAAACAGAGATAACACAATGACTTCAATGTTGGAGAAATGAGGCCGGCGTGGACAGTTCCTCCAGCTTTGGAGCTGAATAGGTTCCAGTTGGTCCAAAAATCACGGGGCCGTCAGAATAGATGTCCCGAAAGTCTTAAGTCAGTTTACTGATCACAGCGGAGCAAGAAGCTGAGAAACATACAAATCCAGACAAGTGGCGACGCCACGGCAAACGTGCGAGCCGAGTTCTGCTGCGTGTCAAAGGACGCGGTGGAGTCAGACCAAAGTCTAACCTTGGCAGAGTCCTGAAGAACAAGAGGAAAAAGCAAAAGCAATTTGGTTTGAAATTGGAATTGCAAACAAGATTACATTTGCATTTCACACACAAAAAAGGCTAAAGTTTCAGGTAAGTTTGGTCAAATGCACATCAGGGTTAGAAATTTTCCCGTTAAACAGCCACTGGAATTGATTACATTTCTTAACCTTTGCAGTCTGTAATTGTTATATTAAATGTACCTATGGAAGCCCATTTCGACTTTTTATCTCACATTCTGACTTTTTTCTGGCATTTGCCAGAAAATTAAATCTTTTGTTTATATCTTGCAATTCTTTTGAACTGAATTGAAGAACTGAATTGAATTCTAACTTAAGTTGCCCGGGTGAGTCTGTGTTATTAGCTTTTACCAGTTGTTTTCGGGGAATAACATACCTTGGAATGTCATGACTGACCAATCAGAATCAAGCATTCCACAGAACCGTGTAATAATTTAAAGCACAGCCACCACAAATTCAGACTTAACACCTCTTATTTATTTTGAGATCATTCTGAGGTTAAATACAGATTTAAAATCATAACAAGAAGTAGTTTAATAGCTATGATACTGGTTTTGAAATCAAAAGTCTGCATAGTTATGACAGGAAACGCTGGCATCTAACAATGCTTTGGAAAAAATCATTTTAAATCATTTAACAAATAAAGCATGCATAAATCCAAAGAGGAAATAAAACAGTTATGGAATACGCATGTGTGTCCTATTCTGTGTCCTAAACTCCTGAAATATTGGTGTCTCATTTTAGAGCAGTCAATGCAATTTATGAAAGAAGTCAATTAAATCTGTATGTGTGTGTGTGTGTAAAAATGTAAATGTAACCCCCTTTGTAATCATTAAAATTTTTAAAAGTAACTGTAATTTAATTACACATATTTTCTAACTAATTACAATTACATTTATTTTGTAATTAAATTACGTAATTCCGTTACATGTAACTAGTCACTTCCCAACACTGTATAAAGTTACTTTTAAAAAGTAATGCATTACAAAATTGTAACTAATCACATTACTTGTATGAAGTAATGCGTTACATTACTTTTGCGTTACTTTTTTTTTGTCACCCAGGCTGGGCTTGCTTATTTGTCTTTTTAATAAAAAAAAAATTCAGAGGTTATATTTTTGGCAACAGTAAAGGCCCTCCAGCTAAGAAAAATGTGCCTTTGCAACACTCCCAATGTCTCTCAACATGGGGACAGGAGAGCTGTGAGTGAATAAACGAGAAAACAAGCTAAAAAGTAATTTTATTGTAAATTGAAAAGTAATGCATTACTTTACTAGTTACTTTAAAAAGTAATCTGATTACGCAACTCGTGTCACTTGTGTGATGCACTTCTGAAACACGCAGTGTGTATTTTTATTCCATTTAAGCGTAATTTTAGTTTTATTAATCACGCGACCCCAGTTTTACCGCGAAGAACTCCCCATTCGCCGTTTTATACAGCTCTAGAGAAATCGGCCCAATTTTGCAATCTCACAGCAGCACAGATGAAATGGCTCTTTATTGTGGAAAGCCGGTTCCTCCGGCGCCACACTACAATCAAGGCAGTTATAAACCCATAACTGAACTGCTCCCCATCTCTAACCCTCACCTGTGTGGGTTTGGCTGGGCTCAGAGCGTTCTGTTCAGTCTCCATGGTGACAAACACAGTCGTCGGCCGTGGCCCTCTGTCCGTCACAGGGCTTAACCGCTGCAGTCGGGTGGGAGTGGGCGTGAAGTCCATTCCATTCCCAAACGTCAGGAGAGCGTTCCCTATTCACACAACAGACAAGACGTTCACAGCTCTGAGTCAGACACACATCATTTCCATTCGCGGGCGCTCGTGTTATCAGACGCTTATTTGAATTCTGCACCGAGCGGCGCGCGGCGCTTTCCAGCGCTCAGTATTCTGCTCAGGCCGCGCCGATGCACCTGCCTCTCCACATCCTCTCATTAACTCACAGATGAGTGGCTTGACCAAACATCACTCTCATCCGCTCACATCGCTCACTCCGAGAGCTGCCACTTGGCTGTCTGAGGAGTTACTTCATGTAAGAGATCTCTGTTTGAACAGGACCGAGCGGAATATTGCCACGGAGTCGGCCGTATTGATGAATCGCGATATATATAATACATAAGGACCTTCAGGAACGGGGCAGGAGGAGTGTGACTGAGAGGGGGCTGGGTATCAATCAGAGATTCATTTATGCTTGCGGCTCAGAACAAGCTTTGCACTTCAGATAGCTCTTTACATTCTCAAACGTCTGCGGCCTACTCAACCTCAGAGGATCTGAATACAGACTGTTTATGGGTGTTTCTTCCATATAGGAAAAACGCTCACACATTTCACTAGAAGAATTCTGTTAAATATTCTGTTATTTTTGTAATTTTACATGCACTTGCGCCAAATCATATTTCAATCAGTGGTTTTGATAGTCCACTTTAGACATTCTACTAACTGTAAGTAACTTTGCAACTGCAAGTCAACTAGTCATTAGA
>JAHKKF010516126.1:5938-26607 GCA_019740295.1 Labeo calbasu
TGCGACCTCTAGAGGGCGCAGCCTTCAAAATGAGACCCGTGCATAGGTTTGTATTGCCCCCGTCAAACACATTAACACATTATAAGACACAATTGCAATGCTCCCTACAAAAACCCCAAGTGATCTTCCCTTAAGAGTCAGTAGGGTATAGCGACATTCACTTCTGATTGGATTCTTGGATGCTCGTCCTCCAGGATACATACATACATACATACATACATACATACATATATATATATATATATATATTAGCTGATCAACAACAACAAAACTAGATATATAAGAAGTTTTAAGTCTATGCAATTTGTTAAGAGTCCACATGTCTACTCAATTTGAATATCATTTATATGCCCTACAGTTTTCTGCAACATAAACAGTTGTCTGTATAAATGAGTGTAGGCAATAAAATTGACTTACCCTACACGTTTATATACATGTCATGAACATGTCATTTATAGGTAGAATTGTGGTACAGTTGTGGTACTGTTTTTCGAACCGTGAATGCGTGTTTATGATGCTTTTGGGAAACGGGACCCTGGTGAATTATTTTACTCCTGTGTTGTCACCAATGCTAATATAATAATAATTTTATTATTGTTATTTTTTTTTTTTTTAAGTTATTTCATTTCATTTCATTCAAGTACCATTTTTGTTCCCCCTGGAAAGAAAATAAAATAAATAAATAAAAATAATGAACGCAAGGGGGTAGCAATGTCAAGTTAATAAAATGTAGTCTTGCACTGCCTGGAATTACTACGCCATGCAAAAAGTCGGCAAGAAAAGAGGCTAGCACGGGAAAGATGGCTATATGTGCACTGTCTGTTTCTTCATCCATTTATTTATTTATTGTTGTATAATTTTAATTTGATTTTTTATATGTTTATTTAGTCTTCTATACCTGTGTAATTCATAAAAAATGTGTCTATCAGATAATCTGGATATGTAAATTTACCTAGACTGGTTATTACGGATCGAAAGGGGGCGCTAAGAGCCCAGGACGCAGGGCTGTTCCTTTATTCTGTGACCATCAAAAGGCTTCCTTTCCTTTCGGACAGTCATGCCAGAACTATCCAAAAGCCAGTCGATTGTTGCATTTATGTACTTTTACTTTTTACTTTTTCAAATGTTTTGCAAAATGTTTCTTCATATGGTTCCTCAGGACTGGTCAGTACTGCTTGTAAATGATTTTTAAATACATTTTATAGCTTATGCTGTCTTTATTTGGAATCCCGATGCTTTAACAACCTCAGAGGAGAACATTTTATACAAAAATTGTTATTATTGTTGCGCATTTCTGTATATGCCTATGTATTAAACAGTTTATTTATTTATTTTTTATTTATTTTTTAATGTTTTGTGCAAACAGCGAGATAATGTTTGATTTTATCGGAACACATTTACAATACTTTAAATTTTATAGCTTTATTCGTTCTTGTTTTCGCACATATCAATAGTACAATGTATCTTATCATTTGACCTCTTTTCATGTACCAAAGGTAATCAATTTTATTTGCTAACTGTATACAGATAGAATTGCCAGAGTATCGCCATGCATATATGAAGATTAAATGAAACGATCAAGCAAAAAAGATTACATGACAATTACTGCATTTAAATTAATAACAAGAGAGCGTTATTTTATTTATAGAAGTGTTATAGTCTGTAATTCACTACAACCATAGTTTAGTAGAAACGAGAAACTGAATCGTGTTGTTTGTTTATACTACTAATGCTGCTGCTACTAACTGGTTACAGTCCTAGCCACTGCTAATACACAATTGTTATATATTTCTGCTTGATCCAGCCTTTAAAGTTAACATTTTTGGTGCAGCATAATATATAGTTATACTGATTCAGTGCCATGAAATCATACTTTCACTAACAAAATATATTTAAATGTAGCACATTTAGCTAAAAAAATAAATAGAAATACAGTTACATAAACTTTTTTAATGAGCCTCGTATATGCTTTCCGTTCTATTTTACCTTTCAATAGACAACTGGACAAAAAAATAAAATAGCCTGATCTTTGCTGACAAATGATTACCCTAAGACTACAACATTTTTTTTTTTACATCACTATTACATCAGGCTTTTAACAGACCTGTTTTCGAGTTATCCAGAGGTAGCTGGTTTAATTGGTTGGAATGGGAGTTCGGGGTGGGCAGGAGTTTGGGGTTAAGTAAGAGGCGCGCACTGAATTGTACAAATAGCCTGGGGCACAAGAAAAAGTTCATGCCCGGGTCCCTGTAAGGAGAAACCAGTGAAGTATCAACTAGTCCATGGTCACTTAATCAGAGCGACCTGTGGGGGATTAGGAAGATATTGTGACCGCAACTTGGCCTCACAATTATCATTCACAATTAAATGTTGTGTCCCTCCCCCAGTCTTCCTTTCATAAAGGATGCGTGGTCGTCGTACATTTTAAGAATTAGGGCGGATTGTTTGGGTTTTACCTCGAAATAATATGCGCGTGGTCCACAAAGTTTCGCTTTCGCACTTTTTAGGCCCGCTTTATGAACACATATTGATGGAGCTTGAAGAATCATTAAAATGAAGATTTAACAGAACAGAAAACTGAAGTTGAAAGAATAATGTTACATATTAATTATAATTAAATACAAATAATTGTTTGCATTTTGCAATTTTCTAAAAACGAATCCCAATAATGGTAATACTATTTTAAAGTGCTCGCAATCCGTTAAAACCTTAATGCCAGGTAAATAAACATTTAAGTTTAGAGCATTAACTTTGGAAGTAAACCATTTCATGAAGACACCGATTTTATTGGCATGCCATAAAACAGCGCAGAGGCGCTAAGGTGAAGGATGGCATGATTCTCACCCGTTTGACCAATGGTGACACATGTGAGGTGTTTTGCTTTACCCATTTGTTTCTCAGGGCTTTTAATCTCGCTCGCACTTGGAGCAAACTTTCGCACCTCGGCTCTTTCTCCAGTGTCTTAACTTACTTAATTCCAGCATAATGAGCTCTCTGCCCGGGATGATGGGCTTTGATCCGCTCACCAGTGTTGATTGAGACCGTTAACTAACAGCCTGTGTTAATGAAGAACTAGCATTACGACTTAAAAATGCAGGAAGCCGGAGATTATTTACGCTAATTCCCATATTGATTATTTGAAAACAAATGTTCTCCAACGCTTCTAATGGGCTGGTGCGAAAAACAAGCCATTACAATTCATTATTAGCACTTGTTTGCACTAGGGCTGGATCAAAGCTTGTTTTAAATGTTTACGTACAAATGAACCAATCGAATAATTTAGAGAAGGGGTATGATGAATCCGTTCGTATTTTATATATTTTTTATTTGTATTGTTTGTATCTATATATAATGTAATAGCGTAAGATTATTACACCCGATACTATTTATTAAAAGAAAACGTTTTGAATGTTGCATTCTAATCCCTTAATTAATGTATTTTCAATCTGGTGCGTATCCGCGCTGGCTAGTTTGCGGAGAGTATGGTTCTTTAAGGTCTGGAGAAGTGTGTGTTTGGCTAGGGTGGGCTGGGACGTCCCAACACCTCTCGTTTTTCTTCAACCTTGTGTGTGGCCGCTCGCTTTGCACGGCCCGACCTCCCATTGGACAACTTGGATGTTATTGGGAGGAGTCTTACTGGCAGCAAAAGGGGAAAAGAATTGAAGTGCGCAAAAGTATTATGTAGTGACCGATGCTTAGCGTTCAGAAGTTTTCCAATGCGCGCTCCGACAGAAAGAGGTGGCCAGCACGCGAGTCCAATCCACAACCGGGCCAATAGTCACATTTTGTAAATACGGTGGCAGAACGTGGACTCTCGGGTGGACTGCCTTCCCAGATTCAGAGGAGGCGCATTTTAAGCGGACTTGTGGATTGCTTCAGACTTCTTGACGTCTGTTCTTCGCCAGCACCGTTTGGAGAGAAGTCATGCAGGCGCGCTATTCCGTCTCCAGTCCCAACTCGCTGGGAGTCGTGCCGTACATCAGCAGCGACCAAAGTTATTACCGGGCCGCCGCCGGAGGGGGGTACACCGGGATGCCAGCCCCCATGAGCATGTACTCGCACGCGGCCCATGACCAGTACCCTGCCAGCATGGCGAGGGCGTACGGACCGTACACGCCGCAGCCGCAGCCCAAGGATATGGTAAAACCGCCGTACAGTTACATTGCGCTCATCACCATGGCCATCCAGAACTCCCCGGACAAGAAGGTGACCCTAAACGGTATTTATCAGTTCATAATGGAGCGCTTTCCCTTTTACCGGGACAACAAGCAGGGCTGGCAGAACAGTATCAGACACAATCTGTCCCTGAACGAGTGTTTTGTCAAAGTGCCCCGCGATGACAAAAAACCTGGCAAAGGCAGCTATTGGACTCTCGACCCGGACTCCTATAATATGTTCGAGAACGGCAGCTTTTTGAGGCGACGACGGCGTTTCAAAAAGAAGGACGCCTTAAAGGATAAGGAAGAGCGAAACGTCAAGGAAGCGCCTTCCCGCCAGCAGCAGAATCAGCCGCCGCCGCAGCAGCAGACGGGCCGCGACCAGGAGCAGTCGGTGCCGGGCTCGCAGCCTGTGCGCATTCAGGACATTAAGACCGAGAACGGCACGTCCACGCCGCCGCAGGCTGTTTCGCCCACGCTAAGAACTGTTCCCAAGATTGAGAGCCCCGACAGCAGCAGCAGCATGTCGAGCGGCAGCCCGCACAGCATCCCGTCCACCCGCTCTCTCAGCCTGGACAGCGCCGGGGAACAGCAGCAACAGCAGCAGCAGCAGCAGCAGCATCACCACCACGGCCAGGCCCCCGCGCAGGGCTTCAGCGTGGATAACATCATGACCTCCCTGCGCGGCTCGCCTCAGAGCTCCGGCGAGCTCACCCCGTCTCTCGTGGCCTCTTCACGGACAGGTATAACTCCCACGTTGTCCCTGAACTATTCGCCCAATCAGACGTCCGTGTATAGCTCGCCCTGCAGCCAGAACTCTATCTCGACTACCTCCAACGCCACCACCTATCATTGCAACATGCAGGCCATGAGCTTGTACGCGGGCGGAGACCGCTCGGGCCACTTGGCGGCCACTACCACCGTGGACGAAACTCTGCCCGACTACTCCATCACGACCACCACGTCGTCCTTAAGCCACGGGAATCTCAGCTCGGCCCAGGAGGGCCACCATCCGCACCAAGGGCGCCTCGCCTCATGGTACCTAAACCAGGCCGGAGACATTGGCCATCTAGGCGCCACGTACCCGGCGCAGCAGCAGAACTTCCATTCGGTTCGAGAGATGTTTGAATCGCAGAGAATCGGTCTGAATAATTCGCCGGTGAACGGAAATAACAGCTGTCAAATGTCCTTTCCCCCGAGTCAGCCCATCTACCGCACGTCGGGGGCTTTCGTGTATGACTGCAGCAAGTTTTGACCAAACAAGTATTTTTCGTTCTCCCTCTTCTTCGTTTTGTTGTTGTTGATTTTCCCTTTTCTCGATACCGAGAGACGTTGACATTTACCGACTCTACCCCCGTGATGGACTGAAAAGAAACCGAACAAACGCGAGAGTCAGACACACTTGATCTTGGTTTGTTAAGGACAGTGTTACTTCGAATAACACGTAAGTCTTCTTCGTTTTTGTGAGCTATATGCTGGGCTGTGCTGACATGCGTCAGACGTTTATGGACTTGTTATTACGTGTAAATTGCATATAGTAATTTATTTCTAAAGTGTAGCCGGATATAATGGACCAAACACCAAAAAGTGTTTCTAAATTGAACTGCATTCATTGTCCAAATGTTCCACTATAACAAGGAACGGAACATGTATAACGCCATATTCTTTCAAATTATCTCCTTTTGTTGAAAAAGTATTCTGAAGGAACTGCATTGTTTGTTTAATAAATTGCCATGCTATTTGAGTTAAAATTAGGCTACGCCTGATTTCTTAACCCCCCTGTCAGGAACAGAGCTGTGTGCTAGTATGGAGCAATAATGCATTTAGAGCACAGTAGCTTGAAGAAAGTGCCAGTTACCTACATAAATTATTCGCACACTTGAATGTTTCTTGATCCAAACGCCTGCCTAATCCTAAAATGCACCAAGAAACGAATAAATATGCTCTGATCATGCACGCTGATTCATGTGGAAATAATCACAGGCCCTGTAAGCAAATAAATAATTCAGCATTTTATGCAACCGTCCAATACTAAATATGCATTCATCAGTTTTAGATTTTTTTCTATTAAATGTTATTCATTAAATGCTATTTATGTATAGGTTTTAGTCATTTTATCATTATTCACTGCATAACTTGGATTAGCAAAATATAACAACATTTTACGCTTATTTTGTTTATACTAAATACATGTATTGCACATAAAATATGAAAATATCACGTGATTTAATTACATTTAAATTCTCAAGAATCAAAGGCCCGCAATTAAGTAAGGCGGAATTCAGGCGTATAATCTCATTATTCTCAGCACAATTAGTATTATTGTTATTATCTGTATGGTAACTGTAAAAATCTAAACTAAAAATGTGTTTAATGTGGTAGCATCTAATTCATCTGGTTTTAAGTCAAAATATTATTTAATGTGTCTGAATCAAATTCATGACTCTAGGTTACACCACCAAAATCATTTTGAAGATTTAGACCAGACAAAGCTCTTTAAATAACAACTGCATAATTTTTGTTTTTACAGAGCAGTAGCAGTGGTAGCAATAAAATAAAATATTGCCCAGCAATTTATATTTTAATTGCAGTGAGGTAACAACGTGTTTTGTCATAATTTGCTCTTACGCAACTCCATATGCAAACTTGGACTGTCTGTCATCAGCGTGACCTGAGGCGTTTGGGAACAGTGTTTCGGTCATTGTAATTCACCGCTTGTGTTCAGTGTCCACGTGTTTACTTGCGCATAGCTTGGTTAATATCATACCAGACATGCCAAAGATACTCAAATCACCACTAGAGGATTCAGCAGGACTTCTAGAAGGCGAAGCATTTGGGCTTCATAAATATAATACTTAAGAGGCGCGTCTTCAGAAAAGGCCTATACAGAAAACCAGCTGTGTGCACTTAAAAAAAAAAAGAAAAAAGATGCGGATTATATTAAGTTAAATCTTCTGACTTTTATTTGAACAGACACCAGTCAGGTTAAAGAAATATGTCACTAAAATGCTCATATGTTTAATAGCAGTTTTTTTTTATTCACATTTATTCAAAAGTGCTATTTGGGACTACGCGAGTGGCATCTTCTTTTATTTTTCTTCATTTTACATTTACATTTTATGTGATGCCACGAACATTTAGCGGCTTTCAAATGATCAAAATTTCCCGAACAATTAAGCAAAATATGAAGTATATACAAAAGTGTATTTACTGTAAAAAGTGATGACCTGCAATTGTTACCTTAAAGATCGACTGAAGCCATTAAATTGAGTTTGACTGGTATAAATGAATGTATTTATGACGAATAATATTTTTAAATAATATTTTTGATTTGAATGAAACCTGTTTACTATTCTTTTTAGTGTATGAAAGCTCGCTGATACTTAAACAAGTGCGTACATTTATTATTATTATTATTATTATTTACAGACAATATTATATTTTTTATTTATTTATTTTAGTCTGGGGCCCAGTTATAGGCCCAAAGACCTTGAGGGCAAATGCACACGTGTTCTCATTGCCTCACATATTTTCATTGCATGAGCGGTTGGTAGTGATTACAGCGGTTAATTAATCGGCCAATTAACTAGCGTGCGTCAACAAAACGTCTCGGATTTGCCTCGTTCACTCAGGATGGTATGTGGTAAATGTGCCCATATTCCGTATGTTTAAAATTGTACTTTAAAATAGTAGTCACACTAATTAATAAGAACGTTCATATGCATACTATGTATATATATATATATATATATATATATATATATATATACATATTCATGATGCACAATTTTGGAGCATTTTTGGTGACGACAATAATAATGTGATTATACTAATAATAATAGTAATAATAATAATAACAACAACAACGAAAATATAAATAGGTTTCAGTATCAGTACGCGTTCATATTTAAAACATGACACTTATGAATTTAGTTAGAGCTTACAGATAATTTGTGCCGCGCATGTGCGTCTGGTCACAATGAATTTTGGCCTTCTACAGCGCATTCTCTCCCCACAAAAAAGTTGTAATCATGCTCATAAAAGTCATTAGAGCCTTTCCCGAGTAATAAACAAACGTCGTGTTAAGCCCAAGATTGATGGCGCCCTCACAGAACGGGCCAGGTCAGGAAGGAATAAAATTCAATCAGTGCGCAGGAATCATTTTTCATGAGACGGAAAAGGCAGAAGGGGACGGGGGTCAACAGGGAGGATGTCGGCCGCCGGAGCACCATCAACAATGCCGCAGGAGAACAGCTAAATGAACGTGCTGTGTTCTCCAAATCAGCCTCTTAAATCTATATGATTTCGAGCTCCCTCACGAGCAGTCTTATCGGACTTGAACAGAGCGGACTGAGTTATAGGACAGTCCAGGTGAAGAGAAGTGTATGTTGCTGCTTGCAGGCCTTCATTTGAAATTCCACATGCAGGCTTTCATTCGAGCTGTTGGACTGAGAGAGATTCTGATTCCTGCGCCAGGCTGGAGGTTGGAGTGTTTAGGCGTTGCAATCTCTCGTTTTTGAAACGAAACATAGCTGTTTTACACAAAAGTAATAGTCTACATGTAACGCAGAAAAGGCCTATCTTGCTTTAACATCGTCTTCTAATTTTAATGCTCAAATAACTGAAATGCTATTCATTATTTGTTCAAATTTTACCACTAAACAGATTAAATGTTAGTACATTTTAACAAAGCATAGCCGAGCCCTATTTTAAGCAACATGGAAGCAGCTGTTGAAGCGTAAACCAAACAAAAAATTCCAAAAGAATATTTGCAACAATTTCTGTAAAACATTTCTCTTTAATACATTCTCCGTTCAAAAAGCATACTGTTAAAATGTTAAAAAAAAGTTTATTAATAAAATGCTACACAATCCTGATGATCTCTGTAAACATTATTTTATAGACATTGGATGTGTTTCAAGTACTTGTTTTTCTTTATAATTTTGTTGCTCAAATATTATGGATGCTTTCCTCCTGTCCATCTATTTAGGTTGGCCGGCCATTTTGATATTAGCCTATATATCAATGTATATATTCTTTTTAAATAGGCTACAATATATTTTTAGTTCTCCAAATGGTTCCGCTGCATTCCTGTACGCGTATACATACAGCTTCCCTAATTGATTTGTATTAGACATCAAAAAGTGATTATCTACAACATTTCTTTGATGTCAAAACATTCCAGTTTAAATTTCCGTTTAGGGAGAAAAAAAAAAAGAGAGACGAGCAAGAACATTTTATGACAATTTCACTTGACAGAACAGGCAAAAGCAATTGATTTTGCGGAAATGAAGCGTAACTCGATGGATTGGAGAATATATAATCTGTCCAAATGCCACAGCAGCGTTATACTGAGGTTTACTGAAAAACACCAAACAAATGCAAATGAAAACATACAGTTTACGCAATGGATAACTTATGTAAATAACATGACAACATCTCAAATTCTGGAGTAAGTATATCCAGAGATATAATACGTTTTCAAATTAAATTATTAAAATAATTACAACTTTAAAATGCTCGTTGATTTAATTTAATAATCATGCACAATGTAGCGCAAGTATCTTTTATCTCGAGCAGAATCACGCTCTGAAATCAACTCTCGTGAACCGATCTATTAAACTGTTTACCTACTGAACTATATTTATTTTACATCTACATTCGTTATTGCACAGATGAAGAATATTACGTTGTGTTTACGTATATATCCGTTTCAGTGTCAAGATCGTGATAAGTTGCTGGCGCTTTTGGTCTGCGGAGACTACCCGCTCATGGCAATGTGTGATCTATCAAAGAGACTGTGTAAAACGCATACAAATAAAAACAAAAGATGTTGTATGATTTTTTTAATAAAGCCATCTCCAATATTTACGAGTTTCTTGCTACAGCAGAATGATGTCTGTACCTTTATCCACTAATATGACAGATAATAACATATGCGTTACACATGTAATTATATAATCACATATGTGTTCATATTTCAGTATTTTTTTTCAGCCACCTTGAAAAGCAAACAAAATATCTTCTGATCAGATTATTTCCTTATTGTCTGAGGATGGGTAGGCAGAATTTTATTAAATAGCCTAAACAAATATTGTTGCGGATACAAAACTGAGTGTGTTTTGAACATACAAACGCTTTAATCTATGAAAACATCGTTAGCCCTTACTTTATTTTCCTTCAGATGTATTTTGAAAATACAGCGGGTTATTTACAGTTTTGTTTGAATAAATGAAAGACGCATTTCCCCCCCCCCTTGTCTCATGTTCTGCTGATTTTGAAATTACAAACCAGTATAATTGATAAGAATATTATGTAGCGTCAAATGATTTCATAATATGGTACGATTTGTATTATTCGGTCATTATTAGTCTAATTCAGCTTTAACATGGATACCAGTGTAACCTAACTAACTGGACGAACAGTAAACGCTCATCCACAAATATGCAGTTAATTTGCATCGCTCAGG
The DNA here is from genome assembly GCA_019740295.1 of Labeo calbasu. Classification (NCBI taxonomy): domain Eukaryota; kingdom Metazoa; phylum Chordata; class Actinopteri; order Cypriniformes; family Cyprinidae; genus Labeo; species Labeo calbasu. Next base: position 16,565 of record JAHKKF010516126.1, read on the forward strand.
TCACGCGCTAAAACCAAACCCACATTCTGGATCAATCCGCGTCGGTATAGACGTTTCCATTTCCCGGTTGAGTGAGGACAGAAGGGTTGAGGTGAGAGAGGGAGAGAGAAGCACACCGTGCACCTGTATGCTTGACTGAGCGCTGAGGCTGAATGGAAAAGAGCAGTGTCTCAAACTCACAGTTGCTGCACAGAGCCCAACCTCAAAGCGCCATCTGTTTTCAATTAGGAGTCCACATAGACTCAGGCTCTGTCTGACAGTCAAACTGCCAGTTAAAGGCTCAAAGACTTGTCCTGAAAAAATATCCCACCCCGTTGCCTCCTTTTTAGCGTACTTCGAAACCCACGGTTTTTCTATTTAAGCTGAATAAATGGCTTCCCCACGGATGAAGCTCTGCAGAATAGTTCTTGGGACGCGGATTCAGCAGTTCAGGTTACAGAATCAAAACGGAGTCGGAGTCGACAACAGGTTTTCACTTAATTGAATTAAAAAACAACAGCAGCAAGAAACGCTTCTTTTCAGTTTTTACTGCACGTTTAAATTTAGACCGCATTTCCAGACATTGGCCGGCCTACTGAACAGAACATCTGAAAGCCTCAACAATTAACCAATCGTACGGCGCAAGTCGCCGTTTCTTGGCATCTCCATCCAGCCTGCAGCTCTCACATACATCCCACACGCCCATCGCTGGCTCCTGCCCGTTTGGAAGGCGCTCTTTGCGCGAATAAAGGGACCAGTGTGATTTTAGACTTAAGGGAAATGGCCGAGCCCACCGACCTTTGGATAACCCAAGCACCCTGGCACGAAAACGCGCAGCTTAACACAGGCTCGCCTTGAGTCCAGACCCTCAGCCCACCTCGCCGAGCCACGGGCTCATGTGCAGCCGCTCTAATTATAGCCGCTTTTACCTGAATATCTCGATTCTGCTCCTTTGACATAGAAGATTTTGTCTCCAATTTAAATTTACGATCAGATTTTCCCCCCTGACGTCTTGGCTGCCCTTTCCTATTTTAATTACCTCAACCAGAGAGGGAAAAACATGATCATTTGTGAGAGGTCTTGATGAATGAAACCTGCATGTGAACCTGCGCTTTTTTTCTCGGGTCAAAAAGTCACTGTCTCTTCTGTGCATGTCTTAATTAAACACATTTGCACGAGCTTTAAAAGTAGAAATGGATGTGAATATCGAAACGAACTTACATTCCGAACGAAATTTCATTTGGAGTAAATGTCAGTATTATTTTTTGAAAGGCTTAGGCCTGTCCGATTAAAAAGCGTCAAAGTAACTAAGCTCCTACTAACTAAAAACAAATACTATATGTGTCCCTGATTACTCGATTGACATTAACCACAATACATTAGTAAATAAAGAGCGAATTAATAAAGTTGGAATGACTTAATAATAATTTAATGTTTTTTTTTTTCTTTTGATATAAAGCTGAGTCTACAACTACATAATCACCGGGATAAAAAAAAAAAAAAGCTCCGTCGTTATTCATAGTTATTTTTTTTTTTTTTATGTTCACTTACCTGTGCGTTTTGTTATATAATTAATCTCACTAATAAATATAGTTTTAGATCTGCATTTACCAACGACAAAGTTGCACCTTTTAAATGATACTCACTTTACAAGCGTTTAAGGCTATATAAATAATACCCACAATGTCCTCTGAAATACAATTCACTGCCTTTTGATTTTTCTTTTCAGCGCTGTACCCCATTCAGAACTGAATTTCTTTTCATCTCATTTATGCCTTTTCTCCTTTTCACAATACGCGTGTCCTTATATGTGAGCTTGTTTAAGACATAAAAAGGTAATACTGCAAATAACTGGTGCACAACAAAATCAAAGCACAAGCATATGTAGATAAATTAATGAAATATTAAAATTAAACCCGCAAGGTCCACTTTAATGGCGTAACATCAATGTCATAAAATGTACTGCTAAATTATGCTTCTACCAAATAACAACAAAATGTATTTATTATTTCCTCATAATATTTTTATATATTTTTTGTATGATAATGCTGATTATAGGTCACTGACACAGCATGGTTATGCTCACATATGGCTTTATTATCGCCTGCCTATTGTTACAACCAAAAACAAGAAGGCTAATTAGACATAGACCTTGTAAATATAGATATGTGTTTCTGTTTTCCCAGTTATATTTTAACTAGTACATTAAAGACTTACTGTACACAGGATCAGATTTCCTAAACCTCACCATCTTTAAAAATAAGTACTGGTCCAGGATGAGGTTTCTCTTCTTATGCTCATAAATAAGATATTATATGGGAATTGATAATAATCAGCACTCTGAGATTTATACTACATACAGTCCCGGGCAGATGTTCACCAATTTTCTTCAAGGGTTCTAGGAACTGTTTTTGTGACCAGGATCAGTATAAACATGCAGGAAATCTGAGCCTGGATCTCTTCTTCTGCTTTGAAATACATTATATATACAGGTGCAGAGATCTCGGGACAAGGCATAAGATGGGGATTTATTTTATTTATTTAGTATGTTTTTTTTTTTTTTATGTTGCTGTTAAAAACTTTTCTCAAACAAACGTGTCATTAGCCAGAGAGAGTGTGGTTCAGAAATGCCATGTTTGTTTTACTAAAAAGAACAATAGCAGTGGACAGTTTGTGTCATACTTGTATAAAATGCTGGGAAATGTTTTGATGGACAGGTTTGATAAACATCCTAATCTCATCTTGCAAAGTACCCACTGACATATTGATAATCATTTTACTTACTTTACATAATTTTTTATAGCATTTACGCCTAACACCCATTGCTGGCTTTCTTTGGAATTTAAGGTACAGAAACACACAGAAAGTTAAAATAAGAAAGAAACAAACAAAAAAGACATTGCTTTAGAAATAATTCTCTTTCAAACAACTGTGGTTAAATGCTATAGATGACAAACAGGAGAAAGGGCTTCCTCTGACTGCATGTGTGCGTGTGTCTGGGGATATTTGTACAGGGGTTTTCTCTGCTCAAGATTATTTCATGTTTCCACTCTGATTATGATCTGTGCCTGTGTCCAGAATACCAGGAAACCAGGATTTACCTCCTCAAGCGGAGTGTCATAAACACACACACACACAAACATCACAGTGCTGGAGAGTCAGCGTTAAAGTCACTATGCGTTCGCAACCCATGTAGCTTAATTTGATGCATTTCCAACTAAAACAGGATATTCGATGAGAAAATGAAGAATGAGACTTCACTGGATCTCTATATGACAGGTAGCTGCATGGAAAGGTTAAAAAATAAGATGGCTTGACGAAGACATCTGAAATAGAAAATAGAAAAAGTTTTTTTTTGATGTGGAGCAAATGATAAGAAATCTTAATTAAACATCACATACAAACATTGTTTATTTTATAATAACATGCACAGTTAAATCATTCACAATATAACCAGGAATGTCTATTAGGAAAGTAGATTAGTTCATTTTTGACTTTCACTACCCACTTGTGAAAAACAAAAATTTGTGTGCTTGTAGTGTACTTTCAATCTTAATAGTATATTTCTTCATGCATTTCTGCAATGCAATTACAGCTTTCCTGTACCTTAAACAGTAGGCACTAGCAACACCAAGGTTATGGGGACAGGGGAAGCAAGAACTAATTTTAAAAAAAGTAATAGTAATAAAATAAATGTGTACCTTGAGTACAGTGTAAGTTGCAATCCCACAATCCCTGCTGGAGCTCAGCTCCCATAGAGAATACATTAACAATACTGCTCATTTCCACAACAGAACAAAAGAAGAGAAAAGAAAAGGAAAATCTAAATTTCGCTAAAGTCTTCTGTTTCTCATATGTGTCATCTACAACAAAACAAAACAAAACAAAACAAAAAAACAACAACCAACAAAAAACTTTAATCTCACATGTGTCCCCTTAAGAGATTCAGAAGAGATAAATGTCTTTAACTCTACATATCCAACCAGAGGACAGTGTTTGTATGACTTCATCAAAAGCCACACGTGTCCGGATATCCACCCTAAAAATGTCATATGCACAAATGCATGTTTCAAATAATTAATTAGGAATTATGACCAGAGACAATCTGCATCATATGGATCCAGTTACGGGCCACAGCAGTAACCTCAGACAAACCAAATATGTCCCGTTTTATCAAATTCAACCGACCTTACTGAAAGCGCTCGCGCACACAGTGGAGAAACGGGTGGGGGTCCTGGAGAATTGCTTAAATTAAATCTGTTCAATTGAAACGTTTGGCAGAGTTCACTCATATCGTACTTTGTTATAATGTCTCCAGGAATGCGTACTGCACAAAATACCGGCTTAGGTTACAGGTAAGGCGGAAGGTAAAATCTACGAGAAATGCAGTAATATGCCAATGCCGATGGTCAAATGCCGAAATGGACACTTGATAGTCCCTCACTGATGTTAGTGAGGTATGGCAAACATCCATGTTTCTCTTTGTCCTTCTTACTCGCTCTCTGAACCCCCAAGAAATCAAGAGCACACTTACACACTTACACACAGAGTTCAGAAAGACCCTGTCAACAGCTCCTTTATTTGACCTGGTTAGGTAGAGTTCTTGTTTACATGCTACCATTAAGTTTGGTTTCCTTTTCTTGGCCGAGTGTGGAAGACATCGTGTCAAAATATTACAAGTCATTGTGTGTGTGATAGTATGACTGGATGGAAACATTTTTTTTTTTTTTTTTTTTAGCACATAGTTTGATAAGTTGCATAAAGGACATAAAGTGTAAAATTAAATGCCTTGTTACTCCCATTTTGGCTTCTGTATATACATTCATGCACATTTTAAATGTTAAAAGCTAATTGACCCTGGACAGACCACACAGATGAACATGCACACACAGCCACAGACAAGGTGGTGAACTAAAATATGCTAAAAATGTCCTAAATCTGACAAAAGCTGCAGACTAGTATTACACTTCTGTCCTCATGAGCAGTATGTGAATTACACTGGGAATTTACAAGAGCTTTTTCAGCAGGGAGTGCTGTTTACTGTAAAAAATGACTGTGAATTTAACAGTAAAAGGCTGTAAAAATGCTACAGTAAAAATCTGTTAAATGGTTAACAGTAAGTTCCCATACTATATACGGTGAAAAACCGTATTAGACATTGCATGTAATTTTACGGTAGTATACCGTTTTAGGAAGTGAAAAAGAACGTAACTGTAAATTGACATTCCCAGAATTCCCTGTGTGACTGTGTTTCTTCTTATTTTTTTTTTCTTATCAGTTTTGTACATTAGGGTTGTATGTTACATCTAATGTTGTTAAATTACTGTTTATTGCATTATTTCTGTTTCATGCGTGTTACCATGATGGTGTTTAGTGTTTGTGTGAATGACACTGTGCACCTTCTATATATTTTAGTATTTAAAAGCTGCTTGTGATGGACTTTGGTTCATCATGTGACTTTTTTATTCCCACCTTCTTTTGGTGACTATCAGCGTATCAGGTACAAAACAGAATTCAGTACTTTAGTAGGTTGGTAAATTAACATTATATCAGTTAATGAAATTACGGTATTTAAATGTAAGTTTAAGTTTAAACCGTAAAACCTAATATGTTGCTGCCATATTTTTTTACAGTAAAATTCTGTACATTTTTTTTTTTTTTTTTTTTTTGCAGTATTGGTAATTGTGTTGTGCAACAAACACTAAAAACACATTTTAAAGAAAGCATTTGATCTTGCACACATAACTGTGTAGAGACCTTCACTTTATCTTAATACACTCCAACAGCGCTGGTAAATGGAAAAACATGCCTCTTTTGCAAAACTTAGAAAACATACCAATACACACAATTCACTGAAGTTTTCAACCGAAATGAACAGTAGTTTCAGTAAAACACCAACAATGTTTATTAATTATTGCACAAACTATGATTACGGTGCAAATTGTTGATTAATAAATAGTTAATTTCATGCTGTTCCTTGCACAATACTATGTTATGACTTCAGAACTTTTACCATAATGCATGATTTATATTCTAATATTGTTTAATGGTTGCATCACATAACACTCTCCATACTGTATGTATGGCTTTTCTAATGTAGTAAACCTGCTATTAAGATAAGTGTCTGGTGAAACACGGTTTCTGTGTTTTTACCCATTATTTGCCTTTGTTAATATTATCGGTTAGGTTTAGTGTATGTGTCACCTTCATTTAGAGCATTAACATTTTAGCAACACTCAAAGGACATTTAATTTTTGCATTGCCTTAATATGCATAATAGCAAATGTTGTAAAACGTGATGCTTTACTGAACTGTTATTTCCGAACCGGCGCAAAACATCCAACGTAATAAAATTAAAGCTGAAAGTGCTTTTAATGTCACTTACTGGATGTTTGCCTTTAAAAATGTCAAGAAGCAATGTAATATCATTTTGCAGAATAATATTATTTTGCCACTTTCCAGTAATCCTAGGTTGCTAAATTAATACCACGAACATCCATAATCGTTTGTGTGACAAAATGCTTTGTCAAAAAGACTTTAGAAAATGGCATATTAGTTGACAAAAACATAAAAAGATTACATGTGGGATCATGTGACGCCCACACCAACAGAAAACCCAAGCAGGATTCTTGAAACTGCATTAATCCATGAGGTGTTGCCTTCATGTCAGAGTTTCTGAAGGTAAGTTTCATCATACAAAGAAAAAAACTCTCCGCCTGACTACAAGATCAAAGTCAATGCCAAGTGCGGCTCGACCCCCTCTTCAGCGTCTGCTCTGAAACAGCAGCGTAGGGGAAAACCACAGACTTCAAAGGCCAGACAGAGAAAGTCATTTTTCCTTATCTTAATTGATGCACAATTTTAATAATGACCTTACACTTTTGGGACCATGTCGGGATGGGAGAGAGGGGGGTGTGAGTCAAATGAAGTGGACGTGAAATGGGCTGTAGTAAGTTTTGAAATGTTTGAAAACCCAATAACCTCAAAGTGAAAGTAACATGCTGAATAATGCAGCAGTACTGTACACTAGCACATCCATACTAGGGAGTCACATACATCACGGCCTGTTAGGACAAGCAAAGTTCATGTTCCTCTGCGAATGTGCATGTTTTAAAATCCATTTGTTTTCTCTGCTATTTTGGTTATCGCTTTCACAATCGAAGGTTGACTATCGTACAATTATGCCTCTTCAAGTCTGTCATAGAGCACAATTGCTACACTTTAAGCACTCTGACCCTTGACCTGCAGCGTTTCAAGTGACTGGAGTGGTCTTCGACACCACACTGCCAAAGTCCTTCCACCGCCAAGAAAAATAAACAGCACATCTTGCCTTGAGAAGTGCTCTACAGAGGAGCTGTCTGATTATCTTCTGGCATTGTGCAGCTCCTTCAGTGCCTGCGTCTGCAGCTCACACATATGCGTCTTACATTCATCAGCTGAGCACAGACAAAATATAGGGAACCCTTGACATTATGTTCACATTTTATGTCCATATTAAACACATGTTAATATAAATCATTATAGAATCAATGCTGACAGTGTTTTTTGTGTGTTTTTTTCTTTTCTCTCTCTCTCTCTTTTTTTTTTTTTTACAATCCGCTTCATAATATAATTTTATGTTGTACTATCAATGTAATTACAATGTAACAAGCACACGGAAATGTATGTACTGACCTATACTGTAAAAAAAAAAAAAAAAAAATGAACATGTCAGCATTAAGTCAACATGAAATGTTACGTTGTACTATATGAAAACGTGGATATTTGAGTAAACTTAAAATTTTAAGTTGATCAAACAGACCTAAAACTCAGTTTTATTAAAATGTCTAATATTGATGCTATAACAGTTCTAATTAATAACATGAGTTTGTGTATTAATTAACCTTAACTAACAATGAGAAATGTATATTTTGGAACTGTTTTTGATATGTTTAGAAGCACCTTGCAAACCTCCTGAGAAACTACATTAAACACACTGTATTAAAGCTGCATTAAAGGCTATCTATTTTTGTGTGTACAAGAACTGGAATGACATAAGTCAAATAAATTCCAAAGAAGCCAGATAAAGTCATGTCAAAGTGAAATACATAGGAAATACTTTCATCTGTCTTTTTTGGCTGTACGTTCGACTGGCACGGCTCACATCAACCCACACAGGAACAAAGTGCCTCGAGGCCAAGACTTAGCAAAAGTTTCCTCACCTCATTTCATGAAGACTGGCATTATCCAATCAAGAGGCTTCACTGCGAACATGTGAGCGGCGGCCAAGGGCCAGAGGTCACGCGACTCAAGAAGACAACCTTCACAAACAAGGCGAAGGGGGAAACACTGAGAGGAAAGAAAGGAAAAGAGGGGGAAGAGTGGAAGATCTGACTGTCAATTCCTTCTTCCACACCCAAAGAACTGTCATTTCACAACCGTGCATCGCTTTCTTCTTTCCTGTTCTTCTCTCTATCATCTAAAAATTAAGGAAATGTGCAGTTTTGAGAAATCATAAAGAGGTTAAACCACAAAAAGCCTTCCGTAGTAGTAAGGTAAATCAATCCAATGCAATTTTCTGCAATCAAACCAATTTGCCTTGACATGTTCAACCGATAAATACAGAAAACCACAAACAAACAACAACATTTAGATGAATTTCACACAATCACTTCTGCACAGAAACAAATGCATCCAAAATATCAGATTCATTAAAATGATATGGACTGACAGGCATAAACAAACAAGAAAACAAGAACAAATTTGTTGAACAACACGAGGACCTTTAGTGATAGGCTAGCAGTCGCTGTTCCAAAGTAAGTATTATTATTATTTTTTTTTGTTTCTTTGTTGTTTACAAGGCTGCCAAAGTAAACCTTCTTTGCTGTCTTTTCCTTCCATTCAAAATAAGAAGTGAAAATCCCATCAGATAGGCATTTCCTTTGCTGAAGCCTCTGCTGAAACATACTTATCTTATCATCAGCTAGAATCTTGTGTCTTGTCGTGCCTAAACAGGGAGCCAGCGGCTGCTTAAGAAAGTGTGATCTCACCCGCTCCCTCCTGTACGCCCAAATGCATAAACACTCATAATGTTACAAACATTCTGCAAATGGAATTCTTTAGCCAAACATGTAACATTCATATGGTTCCAAACTTTGAATTCAACATTAGGTACTGTTAAAAAGTTTCAGGTGACCAGTGTTTTAGGCGTTACTGCTTTATTTCATATCAAAACAATCAAACAAGTCATGCCATGGTCAGTCAAGAGATTTGTACAAACTAATAAACCAATAAAACCAATGCATCTTTAGATCTGAGAGGTGAAGGGGGGTATTTTGTACCAATGACATAATTTTCAGTCTGCTGAAAGCAATTGCATACCTTCAGAAGACCAAGATGTGCTTCTGTGCCATTTTTTTTTTTGCCACTTTGTCGTCATAGTCCAGTCCAAACTGTAATAACAGTAAATTATGCATAATTACAAGCAACTAACCCAAAATCAAACCATAATTCTTACCCTGTAGTAAGTACATATGGTAAAACAATGTTGCTAAGTACTTATTTGTATAATTACACTGTAACAATGACAAATAGAGTCGAATAAAATCGCAGCAGAGTTCATGTTGTTCATTAGTAATAACAATGTAATTACAATGTAACAGCACATGTACATACCTACCTACAAATGCTACAATACTAGCAATACAATAACTACCCTATCTATCTATCTATCTATCTATCTATCTATCTATCTATCTATCTATCTATCTATCTATCTATCTATCTATTTATCTATCTATTTTATGCTTGACTGCCCTAGTCCATTTCAAACTGTAATAACAGTAAATTACGCATAATTACAAGCAACTAACCCAAAACCAGACCCTAATCCTAAATCTAAAGTAAATAATTATTTGGTAAAATAATGGTACACAGTAATTAATGCAATTATATTGCAATAATCACAAATAAAGTCATATAAAATTGTATCAACGTTCATTTCGTGTTGTTCATTAGTAATAACAATGTAATTACAATGTAACAAACACATCTATCTATCTATCTATCTATCTATCTATCTATCT
>JAHKKF010516126.1:26657-49358 GCA_019740295.1 Labeo calbasu
TCTATCTATCTATCTATCTATCTATCTATCTATCTATCTATCTATCTATCTATCTATCTATCATCTGTTGTACTTTAATTGTATTTTTTCCCCCCCAAAATGTGTTCTTGTACTGACTGTAAGAGTATTAAAGCGGTCAAACCAAGCCGCATATGTTCTCTGCCTCTCATGCGCTCAAACACCTCTTTGAGACGAGTAGTAGTTCCCTTTTCCTTCCCCTCCTCCCTGTGTGTGTGTGTGTGTGTGAGTGTCAGGAGTGATAAGAGAGGTATAAGTCAAACAGCACGAGCAGTCTGGGTCTGCACAGGAAATCGAGGCCGATCAGCAGAGCTGTCCGTCAGCGCGAGGGTCCCGCCCACCAGCAGAACAATGGCTGCAGGGGAAACATCACAGGCCAGAAATCTCAGCTGCCACCAACACTGGAGATAAACGGCGGAGGAAATTCACTCACACACACTCACTCACAGCCAGCAGAGGTATTGTTCTACCACACTCCAGTTAAAGCAACTTAAAAGATAGTTTGGCACAGCAGGCGATTTTTTTCTTTTTTTTTTTTTTTTTTTACATGTCTCACAGTCTAATAGCTCACAAACAGCATTTCACACTTAGTCATACTTAAAGTTTATGAATGTCACGGCATTAGACTACAAGATATGCTTAATTATAAATCAACACAAAAATCTTGCTTTAACAGACATTAGTAGAGAACATTAGTAGAGAACTTCAGCCATGTCTCTGACTTGAGACAGTAAAAACCAACCTAGAAACCACTCAAAACACCATAGCAACCACACAGCAACAAAAATACTCACTTTTAATCAGTATGTAGTACTTTTTAATAATCTAAATTATTCTTAATCAACAGTGTTATGTATCATTATACTATTACAGTTTTTAAAAATGTATATTTCTTTTTCTTTTTTTTCTTTTCTGTGTATATATATATATATACTAGATAAACTTATATATATACTATATATACTATAAACTATATATATATATATATATATATATATATATATATATATATGCTGTATTGTTCATTCTTAGTTCATATTAACTAATGTGAATATTATTATAGTGATACTATTTAGTTTTAGTTATTTTAGTACTTTTTTCAGTTAATGTTTATTGTTTATTAAAAGTTTTTTTTTTAATAAACCCATATGGTTTTATAGTTTGAAGTTTAGTCAGCGACAAGAACTCTACTATGCATTACACATTTCACACGTTTTTTCTGGTTTCTCCAGAACTGCTCTTAAAGCGTGGTGACATTTAGCATTGTTTGGTGAATGTTTTCCTGGCAAAATCCAGTAGTTTTAATAGGAATCCAATTTTGAATTTCATGTGAGGGCAAAAGATTTCCCTGTGCAGAAATTTACAACGGGTTCAAGTTTTTAAGTTTAATATGACTGCACCCTCATATAGCGAACATAACAATTCAATATGTTTAACACTGATTCAAACACCGTTTGAAATAAGAAACAATTTGGTGTTCAAATGACACTACATGTAGACATTCCTCATGGTCTCTGCCTGTATGTTTTTGTGTGTCACGTTAGCATGTGCTGCGGCGCTGCTAATACATTCCTGCAGTGGCTTCCATTACTAGGCAGGAAATCTAAAACCAATCATCCAATACAAAGTGAGGGTGAGATATACTGTGAAAACAAACAAAGCACCCCAGCTTGTTGATTTAATGCGTTTGTGGACACGATTGCAGAGAAAACTCTGAGCCCTGCCAAAAAACCAATGCGGCCTTCCACTGCGGCTTTCTCTCAACTATTCGATGAAAACAATTATTAAATCCAAGCTGAATTACTAAATAAATACGCTAGACATGTAATCGGACGTCTTTCAGGCTTATTCTTGTGAGAAGGCAGTTTCTAAATGTGCGATCCGACGAAACGTAAGACAAACACAACACGAAATGAAATGTCAGTCAAACGCAGAGTGTTTCAAAGCTCCTCAAAAAGCGTGAAAATAAACAATCGCACATCATCCTCCTTGAACCTTTATGCTGAAATTCAACCGTCCAGTCACAATAAACTGTGCGTATGTGCAGACGGAAATGTTTCAGTCCCGCTCTCTGAAAGTCCCTGAGTTCCCATGTGGCCGGCGAGCGGACAGATGCAGGGCATGATGGGAGCCGAGCGCGTACTGTATGACATCACACGCGTGGGGGGGGAGGGGTGTGGGGGCAGAAGTGAAAGTCACCATTTATCACTGGCCACCGAACATTCTGAGAATCATAACATCCTGACAGGAAGATCTTGTGGAAAATTATCAGATGGGCTTTGATGAGAGGCTCGGCTGCCTCTCGGACGCGATCCAGTTCTTTGTGGGGCTGCGTGTTCGCTGACCCTGCTGTCTGCCGACGGTAACAGGAGAGACCGTTTTTATGGTCTCTGTCTGTTTTTTTTTTATTTTTTAAATTGCTCTTTTTGACACTTTAAATCATATATACCATATAACCTTTAACAGACAGACAGAGAGACTGACAGATAGATACATACATACATATGAAGAGTTTATTTGCAAAAACAGATAACTCATGTTTTTTTTGTTTTGTTTTGTTTTTCTTTTGTGCATTACAAGTAATATCAATCAAACTGCAGTTGGGTTGTTTTGATTAAGTAATAATAACTTAAATACAGGTAACTTACAAAATTAAAGTTCGTTGAAAGTATGCTAAAATTGACTTATTAGCTTCTGTTCAAAGGTGAACTCGTGATGCCTTAAAAGTGGAGCTTTTTTGACCAAATTTGTTTAGGGTTCAGAACATGCTATATGTGGAGAATAGTGTGCGCCATTTAACCTTTTTTCCAAATAACCTCTTCATTCATAGAGTGACAAAATGATAGATAGATAGATAGATAGATAGATAGATAGATAGATAGATAGATAGATAGATAGATAGATAGATAGAATGGTATAGATAGTGTGTTTGTTACATTGCAATTACATTGTATTTACGAATGAATAACATGAAACAAACTTCTGTGTGACTTTATATTACTTTTATTATTGTTATTATTATTATTATTATTATTATTACTTTTATTTTATATTATTATTTCATTATTACAGTGTAATTTTACAAATAGGTACTGAGTAATATTATTTTAATACATGGTTTAGCGCTTGTAATTAAGCATAATTTACTGTTTTTACTGATTAAACTTTACCAGATAGAATGAATGAACGATAGATACATAGAACATTTTATCGATAGATATTTGTATAGCTCAGGGTTAGTTCTTTGTAATTATGAATTATTTACTTTTATTACTACATGTAATGTGTGTCAGGGACAATATAGAATCAAGAGTTACCAATAGTTTTTGTTTTACACAACCTTTTAACTTAATTGTCACTATGCATCACATTTGTAATTACCACAAACATCTAATTATCGCAAACAATTCTTTCCCAAAGTCTTTCTTTTAATTTTGTAAGAGCTTGCAATGACCGTTTAACGTATCAGGTTTTCCTCATAAACAGGGACGAGGGACATGACTGTGTTTTTCCCTCATTCCTCTTTCATTTGGGAACAAAGGATGGTCCTTCCTGTTTTACTGAAATGTGGTGCCTGTGTGGCTGCCAACAGTGAAAAAAGCCACGAGGCTTCCTTACCCTGTGTCAGAGGGGTGAGAGATGGGGCATTGTCTTATCTCAGGAGGGCATGGACCTCAGCCAAGCCTGTCCTAGTGCTTCCTATTTTCACACCCTGGAGCACCTGCCCTCCGCGGAGCATGACGAGGAACGCGGCTGAGAGTGGAGCAATGAAAGGCATTCTTCACGGACACGCCTGCTCACGAGGGATCACCACACCTCACCTTTCAGTCAACTGTAGCGCGGGTCACGACGACACACACCGCTGCCTCCTCAACGCCTCTGCTCAAACACTCGACTGTGACTTGGTACTTTAAACAAAAGGATAAAGTTAGTTAGGACTGTCAGTTAAATTAAGCACATGATATGATGGTTATTAATTGTTTCTTTTTCTTTTTTTTTTTTTTTTTTTTTTTTTATTAACCAAACTTTACTTATGTGTTAAATCCTCATAAAGCAATCAAAACCTATCTGTGATTTTTGCTTTCTGAGTCCAAACAGAAAGTAAGCTTGTAAAACAGACGTAACTTAATATTTTAATTTTAACTAAAACTATATTGTGTCTGATCAGTTACATCTCATTATGAACGCTACTTTGTTATTACCATGTTATTACAATATTTACCCCTTTTTATTAATTAACAACTTGTGAAATGCTTTTAAATGTCATTTTACGAACTACAGAAAAACACTGCATAAAATATACTTTTGAATATATCTGTATGACATATTTTGAGAACATATTATTTGAAAAATTCCAATAAGATCAATTGATTTAAATAATATCATTTGAACTTAGGTAATACTTTATCCATAATGACACTCTAAAGTAAACATTATGTATGTTATAATGCATCATCTTTTTACTATTAATTGTAATCAAAGTTAAAATGCATTATAATATTTAAAGTTTTTTTTTTTATGCATAATAATTTCTAAAGGTGTAACAATGAATAGATAAGTATTTCAATATATTATAACTATGGTTACAATTATTATTGAGATAATACAATGCATTATGAGGGTCGTTACAAGGTATAATTAACACATTAAAAATACTTTTATAATGCATTATATTGCATATAATTTTTTAAGTGCTGCTGAACTTATATACTCAAAATGGTCCAAATTTCTGAAAACTTCACATTCATTGTCTAAGAAAACTACATCCAAACAACATCATTATTACTCTGGAATGTTAAAAAAACATAAAGTTTTAGATAAATATATGATCAATTTTTCATGCTGCATTGGATCATCAGCAGGTGATCATGTTTATCAACATAAGTGTGTGTGTGTGTGTGTGTGTGAGATATGTGAAAGATGCTAAATATATTTTGCAAAAATGTAATTTGTAACAAATCTAACTCAAGAAACCCACATTACTTCATGCACACTGAAGTATGAGGGTAAAATGACAGCTCTAGTAGTTCAGCTACTCAACAAACTCAATGAAGGTATGAGATGCATCTATGAGAGTGAACATTAACCAGCATTGCTAATGTAAACGGACCACTCAGATCATTCAAGATCGTTCGAGATCGTTCAAGTATAGTTCCTCCTGTCACAGAGAGCAGGGTGTTTCTCCAGAACTCAGTTTGGGAGACTGAATTGTTACACCACAGTGTGAACAATGAACAAATATGTTCGTTATAAAACAATCATAGTGTGAACCTCATGTTCTTCCATAGTACATATTGTATATATCATAAAGAGGACATTGCATAATAGTTTGGGCAAAGAAATGAAAGAAGCAACTCTTATTTTTTCTTTATATGTCTTATCAAACTTTTCAAAATCTGAGATCAAACAACGCTTATCTGATATTTACATCTTTGCACTTTTCACGCATACAGTTGAACTGCAAACCCGCTGGATACGCATCACTCCACTGTGCTGTTTTATTGGTTGACGGCCAGCTCATAATCTGTGTTAACAGGAGTTATATAATAACTCATCCAGTAAAAACACTGCCTGACTAATGAATTGTCCTCAGTTAAATGTTTCTCTGTCTAAACATTGAACAGCTCGAAAGGTAAACAGAGTTACAGTGCAGCGGGACGTCTGACGGAGTAACAGTACACAGCTGTTATCCTGACAGTCCTCATACATGAACGCTTCACACACGCTCACATTCAAAGACACTTCAGTGCGAATAAACCGCACTGATAGTGATGTTTATCTGCACGTGTGCTGAGCACAATCTGTCATAATAAACAGCATCAATCCACAACTCTGATCCTCACAAAACACAGTGGTCCAAATAATATAATGTTTTGAAAATTCTCTTGAAAAACTGACAAGGTATAGAAATGATACATTTCGAGGTGTATTTAAATGCAGTCTGACTTCATGAAATTGTTATAGTATATGCTAAAGGGCAACATCTTAAAGGAATAATTCAGCCAAAAAAATGAAAATTTGTTGAAATGTACTCCCCCTCAGGCCATCCAAGATGTAGATGATGTTGTTTCTTCATTAGATTTGAAGAAATGTGTCATTCCATCACTTGCTCACCAGCGGATCCTCTGCAGTGAATGGGTGCCGTCAGAATGAGAGTCCAAACAGCTGATAAAAACATCACAATAATCCACAAGTAATCCACACCACTCCAGTCCCTCAGTTAACGTCTTGAGAAGACAAAAGATGAAACAAACCCATCTTTAATGGATGTTTTTGACTAAAATACGAGGCCATGATCCATAATAACACTTCCACCAATGAAAAAGTGGTCTGGTCTGAATCAGGAGAGAAATCTGCACAGATCAAACACTGTTTACAAAACAAAACAGCTTTAAACAAATATGTGGCTGGATTTTGATGGACTTTTTCACTGGAGGAAAAAAAAAAAGATCAGCTGTTTGGACTCATTCTGACGGCACCCATTCGCCGCAGAGGATCCAAACAGACAAACTCATCTACATCTTGGTTGATCTGAGGGTGAGCACATTGTCATATTTGCATGAAATGAAGATCATATTTAAATAGAAGAGTTTATTTTATGACCATATTTCAACTGTAAGTTCCTCTCCAGGTTTTTTGAATTTTGTTTGTTTTTAATGGTTTAAGTATTGAAGTATTTTTACACTGATAAAGCCTTTGCATTTAAAACTATGCTACCGGGGCAAACGTACATTAAGATGAAAACACTGAACGTTTTTTCTCTTGAGTTTATTTTTGCTGTCTCGACTGCTCTCTTTATTCACACACGCTCGTCTGTCTCTCTGACACATTTGTGTTTAACTGCTCAAGCCTGACGCCTCAGAGACGACAAACACACTCACTGATCCTCACACTTTCTCCTCACAGTACAGTGAACACACACACACACACACACACACACAAACACACACACGCTCTAACTGCAGTGTCAGTGTCAGCTTATAATCACATCTCCTTTCACAAACACACAAACATAATGATTGTTCTCATTATCGCTGATGAAATGATGTTTAAACATGTTTGATGGACAGTCAAATACCCAGAATCCCATTCAGCAGCACTCACTCAGTTCATGATGACTCTACTCTAAGCTTGTATGTGTTCTGATCCTAGTGAGTGCCCTACATAGACAGCATGTGAAGGCCCAAACATCATGCCTCCTGAGACAAAATGCATATATGTTTCACTATGTCGTGTGCTGTCTATGTAGAGCACACTTTATCTGGACCAAATAAATGCAGACTTGGTGAGCAGAAAAGACTTTTTTTAAAAAAACATTAAAAATCTTACTGTTCAAAACCTTTTGACTGGCAGTGTATGTAGTTTGAAAATGAATAAATATAGAAAAAAATAACTTGATAGATAAATTTGTAAAATAAAAAAAAATATTTAGCATCTTCTTGATTCTTCAGTGGTATTGTAGTATTTTTTTAGGGGGAAACAATAAACAAAAATGGCAAATATAATATTTACTTAATTATATAATCAGAAAGTGAATATGAAAAAAATCAACTTGATAAGTGTGTAAAATAAAGAAATTTTTATTTATTTATTTTTTTTTTTTTGCAAATAATTAAAAAATAATTTTAAAATGACTAATATCGTCTTATATGTGACCCTGGACCACAAAACCAGTCTTAAGTCGCTGGGGTATATTTGCAGCAATAGCCAAAAATACATTGTATGGGTCAAAATTATTGATTTTTCTTTTGTCCCAAAAATCAGTAGGTGTTTAAGTAAAGATCATGTTTCATGAAGATATTTTGTAAAATTCCTACTGTAAATGTATTAAAACTTAATTTTTGATTAGTAATTTGCACTATTAGAAACTTCATTTGGACAATTTTAAAGGTGATTTTTGCAAATATTTCAATATTTTAATTTTTTATTTTATTTTTTTTATTTTTTTGCACCCTCAGATTGCAGATTTTCTAATAGTTGTATCTCGGACAAATATTGTCCTATCATAACAAACCACACGTCAATGGAAAGCTTAGTGAGATGATGTATAAATGATGTATAAATGATGTATAGATCTCAATTTCAAAAAATTGACCCTTATGACTGGTTTTGTGGTCCAGGGTCACATATATCGGCCGTGGTGATGTACCGCTCAACCCCTACTTTCTGCTTTGATTCACTGTTTATTAGCGGTTCATACGCTGAATTAATATAATTCAGTTCCATATGCAGCATCATCTGAACGTCATGCCTCCTAAGACTAATTGCATGTATGTTTCACTATGCCATGTGCTGTCTATGTAGGGCACTCGCTAGGGTATCTGTATCTCTGAGAGCTTCTTCATATTTTGTGTGACGTGCTCCAGGTTTTTGCTGGAGGCTGAGATTGTGTGTGTTTCATGTTTGTTGCTCGAATTCACTGTGGCCTGATTTCACTGCAAGATAAACACAAGGTCAGGAGCGCACACACACACACACACACACACACACACACACACACACACTCCACGACAGATTAAGAGTATCAGTGTGCATAAAATTATCAGTGTATAATCATCTGGAGATTATTTTTACCCTGAAAGCGTGGCGTCATGCTCAGAAGTGTTTGCGAAGCGCCTGCGGTATCTGGGTCTCGTTCCCCGGAGAAGCGAGCGGATCTCATCAGGTCACTCTCCGATGGGACGATAACGGGAACGCTTTGATTGTGATGTTTGCTGCGAGCGCCGCGGATCTGAGCTTCTAAATGCTTTCATAATCTACTCAAAGCTCTTTATTACTCTCGTCTGTCTCCGTCTCCGGGCAGTTGTGCACCGAGCTGAACGCGTACATGCTGGCGGACATGGCTCACATCAGCGGGCTGGTGGCCGGGAGAGCCATTCCCTCGCCGTTCGAACACTCCGACCTCGTCACCACAACCACCCACAAATCGCTGCGAGGATCCAGGTACGGCTGAACGAGTGACGCCGTGATCCGTTACTCAAAACCTGTGTGCAGTACTGGTACAACACCAGTGTTCAGAGCACAAACGATTCATTTTTTTAAAAGAAATTAGTAGTTTTATTCATCAAGGACACAAAAGTGACATTTATAATGTTTGAGATAAATGCTGTTCTTTTGAACTTTCTATTCATTTGTGTATCCTGAAAAGTAAGATATTGTGCAGCACAAGTGTTTTCATCTTTAATAATAATCATAAATGTTTGTTGAGCAGCAAATCAGCATATTAGAATGATTTGTGAAGGATCATGTGACACTGAAGACTGGAGTAATGATGCTGAAAATTCAGCTGCGCATCACAGAAATCAATTACATTTTAACAGATATTCACTTAGAAAACACTTATTTTAAATTATAATAGTTTTTCACAATTTTTACTGTAATTTTGATTAAATAAATGCCGCCTTGCTGAGCAGAAGAGACTTTTGAATGGTAGTGTGACAAAACACATGCAGTAAGTTACAGTAACATTATAAGTAAGTTTGTAACATTGTTACATTGTCACATGTTGACATTACATTAAAATTTTATTTTAAATCTAGGTTAGTGTAAAAATGTTGGACGCCTGATCAAAACTTTATTAAAATCACAACAGACTGAGGTAGCTGAAGGTCAGTTTTAGCATATTGCATTGTGGGATCTCATGCAATATGCACTGCACATTTTTAGAAGTTTAGTTTAATTATAAAGCACATTAAAAGACAACAGGTGTTGAAACCAAAGTGCTGTACAACACATATAAAACAAAAAATCTAGATAAAGTACTAGATGATGTGGCTGTTGCATGTGTGCAGAAGGTAAACATACTGTCTGCTAGAGTAAAGCTGATGCTGTGTTTTTCTTGTGATTGCCATCATTAATGGTTTCTCCTCCTCTTTCAGGGCGGGGCTTATATTCTACCGTAAGGGCGTGCGCTCGGTGGATAAGAAGGGCAAGGAGGTCATGTACGACCTGGAGGAGAAGGTCAACTTCTCTGTGTTCCCTTCGCTTCAGGGCGGCCCGCACAATCACGCCATCGCCGGTGTCGCTGTGGCTCTCAAACAGGTACCACTCTACCTTAACAAAATGTATATTTATTTTAAAGAATATTTTCTAAATATACACTACCAGCAAAAACAGTAACATTTTGAAATATTTTTACTATTTAAAATAACACTTTTCTGTTTGTATATATTTTAAAATTAAATTTATTCCTGTGATTTCAAAGCTAAAATTTTAGCACCATTACTCCAGTCACATGATCCTTCAGAAATCATTCTAATATTCTGATTTGCTGCTCAAAAATATTTATTAGTATTATTAATATTATTATTATTAGTTATGTTGAAAACAGAATTTTTTTTCAGGTTTGTTTGATGAATAGAAAGTTCAGAAGAACAGCATTTATCTGAAATAGAAATCTTTTGTAACATTATAAATGTCTTTATCATCACTTTTGACCAATTTAAAGCAACCTTGCTAAATAAAAATATTTATTTCTATCATTTCTTTCCCAGAAATACATAAAAAAATTATATATATATATATATATATACTCCAAGCCTTTGAATGGTATAGTGTATAATGTTACTAAAGGGTTTTTTTTTCTTTTTCTAAAAAAAATGCTGATCTTTGGATCTTTCTGTTTATCAAAGAATCCTGAAAAAATATACAGTTTTAAATATTGATAATAATAATACTGGAGTAATGATGCTAAAAATTCAGCTTTGATCACTGGAATAAATTATAAAATATATTCAAATATCAAATATATTAAAATAGAAAGCAGCTATTTTAAATACTAGAAATATTTCACAATTGTACAGTTTTTGCTGTCATTTGGACCAAATAAATGCAGGCTTGGTGAGCAGAAAAGACTTTTTTAAAAACATTACAAATCTTATTGTTCAAAAACTTTTGGTAGTGTATATAGTTTGAAAATGAATAAATATAGAAAAAACTTGATAAATACATTTTTATAATTTATTTCGCAACTTTAGATTCTTTAATGGTATTACAGTATTTTTTGGGAGAAAAAATAAAAATACCATATATAATATTTACTAAATTATATATTTAGAAAATGAATATGAAAAAATGTACTTGATAATTGTGTAAATATAATTTATTATTTTTTATTTATTTATTTATTTAGCAAATAATTAAAAAATAATTTTAAATTGCCAAATATCGTCTGATATATTGGCCATGGTGATGTACCGCTCAACCCCTACTTTCTGCTTTGATTCACTCTGTTTATTAGCGGTTCATACGCTGAATTAATGTCCTGCGGTTCTATATGCAGCATCATCTGAGTCCTGGAGCTCCTCTGTCTTCTATTCTCTCTCATCTTCTTCTGAACAATGGCTGGTGCGCTTGGGAGCTCATTTATGATTTTTGATAATTGATAGCTCTTCATCGGGTCTCTCCTCAGGCCACGACGCCCATGTTTCGTGAATACGTCGCTCAGGTCCTGAAGAACTCCAAGGCCATGGCCGACGCGCTGCTGAAGAAGGGCTACACGCTGGTCTCGGGTGGGTTTTCGCACTCGTGACGTCTGGTTCCGCGCTCTAGGTTTTCTCTTCAGGTGAGCCGAACGTGTCCGTCTGGGACTGAGACGACGCCACCGGATGATCCTCCTGGAAGATGAAGTTAGTTTTCCTCGGTTTTGTCAGTGTGTGCTGCAGTAGTGAGACTCAAACATCTACAAACGAAGGTTTTAATGAACTAATTAACTAAAGCAGGTGATTATACTCGGCAGTATTAATGAATAGTTCTGTTAATCATTCAGTGTTTCTTGTGTGGAGTGCAGCAGTAGCGAGCGTCTTCATAACACACTGACACACCGAAGACCTTCAGACGCATGAAGATCTACTAATGGTTGAGCTCTGGTGCTTCTTTAAATGTCATCCTGTCATATAATCACGCAGTGGACAGGCTTTGTGAGGCGTGCTTATCCTCAAAAACATGAACAGAAGCAAATGCAACCCAGATCACATTAAAAACCAGTAGTGAGGATAGATGTGGTTCGTGCTGAACCGTCAAATGGACTCTGCAGTGCTTTTAAAAACATGTAGAGGATGTTTTTCAGTGTTTCTGCGAGGTTTAATTCACCCTTCTGCAAATTAAGGCCTAAAAAGGTCTTCAATTGGAGCAGAAAGTCTTAAATTCATAAACTGATGATATTAAATATTGCATGCACTCTTCCTGTGGAAGATCGTCTTGTTTCCCGGTGCAAATATCTAAACATCCTTAGATCAAGATGCATTTACCGGAGATGAAAAATTAAGATATTCTGACAAATTTAACAAAATGAAGTGAGTTTTGATCAGTTTCTCATAAAACAAGACTTCATAAGTCATTTTGTTCCCTAAGTAAATGCATCTTGATTTATGAATATCCAGTTTGCACTGGAAAAAACTTCTCTAGTGTGATCAGAAGTTACAGAAAACATTATTTCAGTAATTTAGTGTTTGATAGCAGAGATATTCAAGCAATAAGCTATTTATTTTGTGAAATCTGTTGGAAGTTGTATTTTCAAATGTTGAAGTGTTGTTAATACAACTCGTTTTGCTCTTTAGAGTACATGTTGATGTATTGTTTTCCCTTCAGTCTATTCCTGAAGTTTTCTACTGAAGGTCTCTAAAAACCCGCAGAACTGTTTTGAGAGTTTTGCGTCTCCACTTTGATGCTGAAAAAGTCTTAAACTGATTTTGCTTAAAAATGTCTTAAATTAGAGCAGCAAGTCTTAAATTCATATGATCATGGCATTAATTTTCGTGAGGGATTGTTTCCTTGTGTGTTTCATTTTAAAGTGAAGCGAAAGTGTAATTTCTGTGCTTGGGTCATTCAACAGATGGCGGTATGTGCTGCTTCTGTCAGTCACCCGAAGAACTTGTCATTTTAATTTCTGTTTTATAGTAATAAAAATCATTTAGTTCAGTTAGAGAACAGACAATACAATTAAAACTGAACGCAGCTGCTCAATGCAGTGTGCCAAAGACATTTCATTTATCACCTGAAGAGACTGAGTGGAGCTGACTGACAAGAAGAGAGAGGTGAGACCGTGAGACCATTACGGAAGAGTTTCAAAACGAAATAAAAATATTTTGGATTTTGAAAAGCTTATTGACTTCTGCCATTGATCTAAGGTGATAGTGGAAGTTTCATATTTATTTGGTTCCACAGTGTTTGCTGTTTTTGTTTTTTTTTTGTTTTTTGAAAGAAAGCGAGAAAAAGAGGCAAAACTCAAAAGAACTAAAAAAACAAACTACTGCTTGACGCCGAATTGCCGCGAATTTGAAAGTGAAAGTAAAATGTGCACAGCACTTTTACCGAAGGACAGCGAGGAAAAGGAAAACTCAAATGAACTAAAAACAAACAATTGCTAGACGCTGATTTGAAAGTGAGCGTAAAACTTGAACTGTATTTGGAGAACATTTTGCTGTATTGTTTTCCCTTCAGTTTTTTTCCTTAAACCTTTTTTAGTTGGTCTTAAAAAGGTCTTACAGTCTTAAATTTACCCTTATAAAACCTGCAGAAACGCTGGTCTAGTGTATATTTAGTGTATGTTTAGTGTAAAATAAATGATGCAAAAGTCCTGTGTCTGGAGGATGGTGGAGTGCAGCGCTGACACTTGGAGACGTCTTCATTTGACCACAAGAGGAAAAAACACTCAGATACATTTAAATGAATATTAAAATGAGTCTTTTTTTATTGTTGAAGTAAATTGATCAAGTTTTTCACTCATTTAAATACTTGCACTGATGTCAGACTTACTTCATTCTTCCACCTAAAGCAAACGAGTTCATTTAAGAGTCCTCAGTTAAATAATTGTTTGTGATGTTTATTTTTCACACTGGGTTATTTAAAGAATATCTCTTCTGCTGCTAATTTCCTCATTATAGTTTCACAGAAAGGCTCTCTCATGTGTCGTCGGCCGGTTCGAGGTGCATCCAAATCACTTTTATTGAAGAAAACGGCAGCCGAACGAATGTTTGTCCAGCGCTGCGCTCTTCATTTGAAGTCTTGATGATTTTATGGCACTGAAGCGGTTTTAATGATGTTTTTGTGCGCTCGATGTTATTGGTTCGGTGCAAACGGCCCTTCGGTGAACGCGTGTGAATCGGCTGCCGTTTTCCCGCCGTGTGTTTCCTCGGTAACCGCTGCAGGAATGACATATGCAGGGATAATTGAACGTCTGCACGCGCCGGACGCGCTTCATATCGACGCACATGTTGTTGTTGTTGTGCTTCCGTTGTGTGAAGCAGCTGCAGATCAGTTTATGACTCAGTCTCACCTGGATCACGATTATGATCGACTGCTGTTAAACTGATAAACGGCAAAACTCACACTATTCTTGACTTTAACCGTTTGCACATTTCCGAGGTTCTCATAAGCAGAAATCTGATAAATAAAGTGTAAAATATAATTTTTGTGTTCCCTTAATAAAATCTCAAAACAAATCCACAACTGTATTTATTTGACTTTACAAACAAGGAAAAGTTAAAGAGTGATTCATTTTGTTGGTCAGCGTTACTTGTTTTCCATAATTTAATGCTAAAATAATATAATAAAAAAACAAGGTTAGCTAAAACTAAAACCATTTAAAAAAAGTTTTTCCTATACCAAAATTAACCATGGTTTTATTATAGTAAAAGTGTAGTAAACATGTTTTTTTGGCACACTGATTAACATTTGTAAAACACAGTTTAATGGTTCATTTGTAGTTACCATGGTTTAACTATAGTAACCAGGGTTTTTTTTTTTTTTTTTTGGTAGTAAAGCCATGGTTAATTTTTGTAATGTTGTTTCTTGAAATAAAATAAAATATAAACAACTTACTTTATTTCATTTTTTTTTTTTTAAGTTTCCAGGGCAGCATTTCTCTTTTTTTTTTATTTAGTATAACTTCATGTACTAAATAACTAAAACCACAAATAAAAAAAAAAAAAAAATTACTTTAGTAAGTTAGTTAATAACTAAAATTAACATTTAAAGCAAAAAAATTCTATAATAGTATCTCAATGATACAAAAAAAGTGACACAAAATACGGTGTTACAAAATGTACATTTAATTTTTTAAAAATAAAAGTAACATTTGCTAGCTTTACAATGTCAATAACTCTGGAAATGTTTTTTTACAGTCTGTGATGAAGATTAATTCCTGAAAGACATTCTATAAGAAAAAACTTAATAAAAATGAAAAATTAATTGTGACTTTTTCTCACAAGTTATTTATAGCCATTTATTTTTTTT
This sequence comes from Labeo calbasu, assembly GCA_019740295.1. Lineage (NCBI taxonomy): Eukaryota > Metazoa > Chordata > Actinopteri > Cypriniformes > Cyprinidae > Labeo > Labeo calbasu. The sequence continues at coordinate 41,910 of JAHKKF010516126.1, forward strand.
AATTCTGTGATGGAAACAGGCTTCCATAACAAATAGATGTTTGTCTTCATAATCTTTCATCACAATGTTATAACATGTTATAACACCTCTGAAAAACCTGTCCTTCTCGTCTGACGTCATCAGTCCCTCATGTAGAGATGCTTTTACGTGCAATCAGTTCATCAGGGAGAGAATCAGGTCTTGTTTTATATATATTATGGCGGTCGAACGGGTTGTGAATGGTTGTTCATGTTTATTTAACGCATAATAACCTCATAATCCAAAGCTGTTATATCAGGAAATTGTAAATGTGTTGAAGCGGCCGTAGAGCGTCCTCCAGATGGACTGACTTGACTGAAGATCAGTGTTGTGTTGGTTTGTTCAGGAGGAACCGATAATCATCTGGTTCTGATGGACCTGAGGCCTCAGGGGATGGACGGAGCGCGTGCGGAGCGGGTTCTGGAGCTGGTGTCCATCACGGCCAACAAGAACACCTGTCCCGGAGACAAGAGCGCGCTGACGCCCGGCGGCCTGAGACTCGGTGAGACACACACACACGTAAACACACACATGCTCAAACACGCACACAAATACTGATGCCTCTGGTTTCCCAGGAACCCCTGCTCTCACGTCCCGCCAGTTCAAGGAGTCTGACTTCCAGCAGGTGGTGGATTTCATCGATCAGGGCATCAAGATCGCTCTGGACGTCAAGAAGAAGACCAGTGAGTACAGACTCTGAGATCTGAATGTTCCTGCTCAGTCACGGGTTGTTATTATTAAATATTAGGGCTGCACGATTATGACAAAAATCATAATTGTTAATAATTATTAATTATTAATTACGATTATCACAATTTACATTGAATGATGTTTTGAATAGCTGTATACCATTGTTTGAAGCAACTGCATGCCACATTTTTATATATAGTGTCTTCTTTAAATATAAAAGTAAAAATAAAAAAAAAACCTTAATACACCCTTAATAATAGGAAAAATACACACACACATCTTAAGAAAGCAGAATAATGTAAGTGGATTTATATTTTTTTTTGTAATTGTGGCTTTTAACGATTCCATCATTGTGGCATCTGTAATTCTAATCACGATTACAAATTCGATTAATTGTTCAGCCCTATTAAATATCATGTTTTATATCATTAAATTGATGAAAAGTGATATTAAAAGGCATTTCGTTGCCTTAGGATTATAAGGTATAAATTGAGTTATTCACATATGCTCGTTCAGTGACAACTTATTTACATTATGTGATGTTCCTTTTGTAAGCTGTGTACATTTTGGGCCTGTTTTTAGAAAACAAAAATGATTCTGTCTATGGAACGCAGAAACTTTGAAGCTCAATATCTCAAAAGTGCTTATGATTAGAAGGCGACGATTTATAATGTTACTAAAGATTTTTATGTCAAATAAATGCTGTTCTTTTAAACTTTCTATTCATCTGTAAATCCTGAAAAATAAAATGTATGACGGTTTCCACAAAAATATTCACAGCGCAACATTTTCAACATTGCTAATAATCAGAAATGTTTGTTGAGCAGCAAATCAGCATATTAGAATGATTTCTGAAGGATCACGTGACACTGAAGACTGGAGTAATGATGCTGAAAATCCAGCTGCGCATCACAGAAATAAATTTCATTTTACCAGATATTCCCATAGAAAACAGCCTTTTTGAATCCTAAAAATATTTCAACATTTTTACTGTATTTTTGATCCGATAAATGCAGAAAATTAACATTATTGCAGCGTTAATGTTGTTCTGTCTTCTCATGCAGTCTCTCTTACGTTTTTTTGTTTTTCCCTTCAGAAAAACTGTCAGATTTCAAGAGTTTCCTGCTGGAGGACGCAGAGACGGCGTCTCGTATCGCTGATCTGCGTGGTCGCGTGGAGGCTTTCGCTCGTCCGTTCCCCATGCCTGGATTCCACGACCATTAAAGCAGCCGATCCTGGTAACCAGGAGCAGATCAACCGTTAGACCTGCGAACATGCGTGTTTTTTTTTTTTTAGGTTTAGCTTTAAGATCAATCACTACATTATTAATCATTTGCTGGAACTAAAAGTCTTAAAACGACCGGTAGTGCACGTAGATTCTGACGTGAGCGTTCACAGCGCAGCTCCAGAATCCAGACGGATCGAACGAGAAGGAACGGAACGCGCTGGACGGTTTGTGGCGGTAGATTCAGTGACATTAGAAGCGAGTTTCCCTGCTGCGGATGATTTATTCCTCACGTATGATCCTTTTATGCTGTTCAGGACTCGACTAACATCTTTATCTTCCATTTGGAGTGAGGAACAAAGATTTCTAACAGACTAATGATGCAAAATGTTTACAGACTGCGATTCTCATTTTCATTCTGAGCCGTTTTTCTACTTGCGTTCTTCTTCTCCTTTGATAATCGAAGCTGTTTTGTAAATGTACAGTAGTGTGTGTAAAGACTGTAACTGTGTTGTTGGAGTTTGTATCGGTCGGCTCTCATCTCGAGCGATTTCTGAGCGTTTACCGCAGTGGCGTGCGGCGCGATTGTGAACGAACGCACTGATATCGATAAATACTTTCAGCCTCTTCTTCACGTTGCACACGTCTGCAATTCTCCACCTTCATTCTCCTGGATTCTGCCTGACAAAACACCTTTTTATCACAAAATGATTCTTTTTAAATGGACAGATCTTTACAAATGATTTTCTAAAAACGTCTAATCCCAATAAAATCGTGCCGTAGGAAAATGCAACTCTTTTGGCTGCTCTTTTTTTCAGTGTAAGTGTGTGCGCCGTGGGTGGAGATGATCGATCGGCTGCGTTCTGATCGCAGCAGTCGTTCTGGCCCGTCGTCCTCGGAGGAATAATGTGTTTTGAGTCAGAGGATTATTCAGGAACATGCATTTAAAAATACATCTTGCCGTAATATGACAGACTGAAAAAGCTGCTGTTAATCAATGGATTAAAGGGAGCATTAAAACGCAGCATCTCCAGTGCTTTAGAGATTATTTTAGATTTAGGAGATATATATATATATTTTTATTTATTATTATTATTATTATTATTATTAGTTTATTAAGAAAACACATTTATTTTTTGTAATTAATTTATTAGTGAAAATTGTTTCTACACCATTTCTTTCAGTGTAGGATTGTACTTTTATATTTTATATTTCCATTTAATTTTACTTAAGACATTTTGTTGTTGTTTTTTGTCATTTTTATTAGTTTTTTGTGTCTATGTAGATTTTTTTAATATATTAAAATCTGTTAGATTTACAGTTTGTTTTTTAAAATGTCTATATAGTAATTATTAAATATATCTAAAATCATTTTATTAAAATGTATTATTTGTTTTTTAATTTATTTATTTATTAGTTATTTTAATGCACTGAATAAATACTGTAGAAACAATTTTCACTCAGAAATTGCTAGTAAACCTTACAAATAATTACAAGGAAGTAGCAAGTAACACTGAATTAAATGTGAAATTTTGAAGTTAGAAAATGAAATAGTCTTCTAAAATATACATTTTTTACAGTATTTTTCAGCGTAAAATGAGAAATTTTACCTTAGCAACTACAGTAGCTAAAATATTTTTATTTTAATTTAGTAATTTAAATTATTTTTCATTTTATTTTAAGTAATGAACTTTTTTTTAAACGTATTTTTTATTTTTTATTTTTTTTAAGTTTTAGTTGACAATACAAACCCTGTTTCCACACATAATCTCTTAGTAGACATTTTATCCCCATTTTAACTCCTGATTAATTGCTATGATGTGAATATAAATAATTTATTTAAATAGTAGAATATTTATATATAATGGCCAGAAGTCTTAATGGTCCTAAAAGGTTTTTTTTTTTTTTTTTTTTTTTTCAAAATGTAGTTTTTTATTTTTTTTGTGAGTTTTTCAGTGAGATGTCAGTGTTTTTCTCTCATTCTGTGTGTCAGAGTAAAATCCCAGTGGAAGCTGAAGCAGCTCATGATGAGTGAATCCCGGTGTGTTTGTGTCACGGGTTCAGGAGTCGCTCGCGTCGTTCGTCCGTGTCGGTGTGTGTTTGTGTCGGGATCTCAGGATGAGCTGACATGATCGGGAATCTCTCTCTCCTCCTCCTGCAGGCACAGACAGCCGTTAATTTGACAATAAATCAGCGGCGTTCAGCGAGGGACGGATTAACGACAGCGGCCGCAATTAATTGCGCTCGTTTATTTGGAGTGGCACGTCGGCGTTTGAACGCGTGTCATAATTAAAGCCCTGCAGGACCGTGATGTGGCGTTACGGAGTCGATGGCTTAAGTGGCGTTTTAGAGTCCCATTTAAACTCCAAACAATGGCTAATGTGCCGTAATTATCCTATAATAAAGTGTAAGTGTCTCTTATAGAGCAATAACAGTCCCGCAGAGAGACGAGGAGGAGGAAAGATGAGAGAGGAAGACACTTCACACATCAATTAAGAGCTTGACAGACTCTGAGGAGACACCATGAAAAGCAGAACTTCACACACACACACACACACACACACATACACACAGTTGTTGTACAGCATTGTTGTACTTGCACAAATAGGCCTAAATCAAGTCACTTTTTATTTCTATAATATGGACGCTGTTTCTGCTATAGAATAAAGGTAATTACAACTTTTTATCTTACAATTCAGGCGGTTTTCTCTCAATTCTGGAAAAAACAAGAATTGTGAGAGATGAATTCGAAATTGCGGAATATGAACTCGGCATTGCAGGATGTGAAATCGGAATTGCGGATATGAACTCGGAATTGTGAGATATGAACTCTGAATTGCGAGATATGAACTCTGAATTGCGAGATATGAACTCAAAATTGTGAATATAAACTCTGAATAGCGGGATATTAACTCAAAATTATGAAATATGAACTCAGGATTGCGGGATATGAACTCAAAATTGTGGAATTTGAACTCAGTATAGCAGGATATGAACTTAGGATTCTGAGATATGAACTCTGAATTGCGAGATATGAACTCGGAATTGCGAGATATGAACTTGGAATTGCAGGATATTAACTCAAAATTCTGAAATATGAACTCAGGATTGCGGGATATGAACTCGGAATTGCGGAATATGAACTCGAAATTGCAGGATGTGAACTCGGAATTGCGAGATACGAACTCGGAATTGCGAGATATGAACTCTGAATTGCAGGATATGAACTCAAAATTGTGGAATATTAACTCAGTATAGCAGGATATGAACTCAGGATTCTGAGATATGAACTCGGAATTGCGAGATATGAACTCGGAATTGCAGGATATGAACTCAAAATTGTGGAATACGAACTCAGAATAGGGGGATATGAACTCGGAATTGCGGGATATGAATTGGAATTGCGAGATATGAACTTGGAATTGCAGGATATGAACTCAAAATTGTGAATATAAACTCTGAATAGTGGGATATTAACTCAAAATTCTGAAATATGAACTCGGAATTGCGGGATATGAACTCAAAATTGTGGAATATAAACTCAGTATAACAGGATATGAACTCAGGATTCTGAGATATGAACTCGGAATTGTGAGATATGAACTCGGAATTGCGAGATATGAACTCGGAATTGCGAGATATGAACTTGGAATTGCAGGATATGAACTCAAAATTGTGAATATAAACTCTGAATAGCGAGATATTAACTCAAAATTCTGAAATATGAACTCAGGATTGCGGGATATGAACTCGGAATTGCAAGATATGAACTCAGAATTGTGGGATATGAACTCGGAATTGCAGGATATGAACTTAAAATTGTGGAATATAAACTCAGAATAGCGCCTCTGGCTTGCTTAGTTGGGGACACTTTCTCTTAACACAATATTGCATTTTATTTTATTGTTTTTGATTAACTACCTTTACCTGAAATGTGAGTGTTTACTGTTGCCTTTGGCATTGTTGATGTACTGTTTCCTATTTAATACTGTACAGCCGCCTTGTCACAATTCTGTATTGTTAAAGGCGGTATATAAATAAAGGTGACTTGACTTGACTTGACTTGAATAGCGAGATATTAACTCAGAATTCTGAGATATGAACTCAGGATTGCGGGATATGAACTCGGAATTGCGAGAAATGAACTCGGAATTGCGGGATATGAACTCAGAATTGTGGAATATGAACTCAGAATAGCAGGATATGAACTCAGGATTCCAAGATATGAACTCAGAATTGTGAGATATGAACTCGGAATTGTGAGATATGAACTCGGAATTGCAGAATGTGAACTTGGAATTGTGGGATGTGAGCTTGGAATTATGAGATGTGAAACCGGAATTGTAAGATATGAGCTCAGAACTGTGAGATGAAATTGGAATTGTGGAATATGAACTCGGAATTGCTTGATGTGAACTCAGAATTGTAAGATATAAATACAGAATTGCAGGATATGAACTGGGAATTGTGAGATATGAACTCAGAATAGCACGATTTGAGCTCAGAAATGTAGGATATAAACTCAGGATTCCAAGATATGATCTCGGAATTGCGGGATATAGCGGGATATGAACAGTTCACCTTTAGCATCAAGCACAGTTAAATGTGGAACGTCTTTGCTTTCACTTATGTGTGTTGTTATCTACATACTTGGAGGGATGTTTTGTTCCAGTACTCATATTTGAAGTGCATTTTCTGTGTACGTTTGACACCCAGTTTGTTTACACCTGAGCTGTGACGCTGAACACACACACACACACACACACACACACAAAGCAGCAGATTTTCACACTGAAGTCTCAGCTGTGACCAGCGGCTCGAGGAGCTGTTCTCACCTCACACACACACACACATTCAAACATATGCGTGTGATGCAGCACATGGAGCTGGAGGACAGAACTGACTGACTGACAGCGCCGCTTCCCTAAGATGTTTTTGTTGTTCATATGTATTGCCTTCAGTGCTGGGTAGTAACTGATTACATGTTTTCTGGATTATTTAATCAGATTCCAAAAATTAAGTATTTGTAATTAGATTACATTACATTTAAAAATGCTCACAATCAGATTACAGTTACTTTTTTATGGATTACATGATTACATATCCCACTATGGCAGTAAATTATTAATAATTCATTGATTCAAGTCTGTTCACTTACATTTGGACAGTCTTCTAGATTTTGTGTAATTGGACATGACTTCCACTAGTCCGGTGTATACTAGTATTTGAATTGTCTTTCAGTAATTTAACCATTTATTACTATGTAAATGACATTAATTTTGCCAAACTGACTGCATTAGTGTGATAAAGTTAATTTTGTGAACTGTACATCTACTGACTGTTAATGTGACGTCCGAAATATAATTTCAGTATTTTAACAACATTTACATGTTCACTGTTGCTGGTTAATCTTTAAGTAATCAAAAAGTATATTATATATAATGTTTAAAATTATTTTTTTCAAATTGTTCTGTAAGTGTTAAATAATAATTGTTAAAGGGGTCATCGGATGCTAA
>JAHKKF010516128.1:0-23002 GCA_019740295.1 Labeo calbasu
AGAACCTAATAGGATGTTGCGCATGCGCGACTGAACAAATCACTCCCCGAGACGACTCGTTCTTCCCGAGTCACATTAAAGATCCGTTCAAAATGAACTAATTCATAGCATCGTGGACGCGCATCCCAGAGCCTGTGCTACATAAGCTTTTGTGCTTAAAAAGTACACAAATTTTTATTTTTTGAAAAAAATGATTGATCGCTTTACTAGATTAAGAACCTTCTTCCTCAGCTGGGATCATTTAAAGCCATTTGAAGCTGTATTTAAACTACATTTTGGAAGTTCAAAATCGGGGCACCAATGAAGTCCATTATATGGAGAAAATGCTTTCCTCAAAAACCATAATTTCTTTACGACTGAAGACAGAAAGACATGAACATCTTGGAAGACAAGGGGATGAGTAAATTATTTGTAAATTGTTGTTCTGGAAGTGGAGTGGAGTTCTCCTTTAACGAGACACTAATTTGTACCCTCTTCATGAAGAGCTCCAGCAATAGCACACAAGCTTGATTCCAGGGTGCCGAGCGCGTGTCAGCGCGCATTTCCTGTGTCCAGCGGTGGCAGCGCCGCACGGCACGGCCCCGGATACAGAGGGACTCCAATGAGTCACAGCCTCTATAAATCTTTATCAGGGCCAGACAGTGCGCCTGTGACCTCATTATGGACTGTAACGAGCATTATCGACACCGTTTGGGCCCGGAATTTATCTCTCTCTGTACCGCAGGCCTAAGCTCATAAACACACACAACGCCAGGGCTTTACAAAGACCGAGGAGTGTAAGTCAGCCTTTACTGGAACTCCACTGAGCCAGTAAAGCACTATGTCAACCCCTAACTGTGCGACAACCATTCACGGACCCAGAGACGTGCCCTGCTGTTGCCTATTCTTTTGTCTGTGACTAATGATAAAAATCCCATTTATCCGAATGGCCTTTTCTCTTTGCGAAAACCGAGAGAGCAGGGCTAAAAATAAACATTGATTACATGAAGCATGGCGAGACTCCTGCCGCTCTGAAATGGAAGAAACGGGAGGCTGCATGCAGCATCTCCAGTTCCTTTTAGTTTCGAGCCATGCTTTTTAACACGTAGGGTTTCAAAAAGACAAGAAAGAGATGCAACACCTAGGGATCCTCTTGTCTTAACACCTGCACTTCAGCCCCCCTAGGCTGGCGTGAGGTGACCGATGCAAACTATTAGCGTCCTCCCGCGTCGTTGGTCCTAAAGGGATGACCGCATCACCATGGAAACACTTTTTACCGCTCTAAAAGGACCGCTTTTTGTACCTGTAATTGCCCCGTGTGCATGCGCCCCACAGCACACACAAACACAGATTCACACTTACACACTCACATCATTATTCACGTTCAGCTGCTCTATCTCACACATTCGCATAACACCGTCTTAATATAGAAAAACCACTCTCCTTGCTGTACGTTTTCCATTGCGTTTTTGCTAAACGAGCTCTTACATGCACGTCTAGCAAGACGCAGCATCTGTGTAGCTACGGCTGAGTTTGAATAATTGAAGCAATGATGACAGAACTCTCATTTTTGGGTGAACTATCCCTTTAAATTTGATGGGATTGCTCCTTGCGGTGACCCGCGGGTCAGTGCTTACAAGCTGGAGAAGGACTGCGAGTCATACAGCGATCTGTCAGGGTCGTTTGTCCCACAGGTCGAGTGTTTTTGTACAAATGTGTTTCGGGGAAGCTTTGATTGACAGCTCTTTTCTAAGGGCAGAATGGAGCCGCATACTGAAATAGAAAGAAGCCCCATTATGACCTCACTGTGTTCTGAGTAACCAGAAGCGTCAGCTGAGGAATGTGAACCTCATGCCCCCAAGATTTCTGAGCCAACATACATTTCAAAACAAAAGTATTTTTAATTAAAGCACAATTATAGCAGTTAAATGTTGTGGCTGTAATAATTTTCAAGTCTAAATTTGGTTAGTCCAATCAAGTTGTCCCATTCTGTCATCTAGCAACCCTCTGATGGTCCAAAATCTAATACAAAATACATTTACAATATACAAATACAAATACATTTTAATATGCATTTAATAGTAATGAATAGTATTCATTATAAATACTATTTTAGAATAAAATATTTATATAATAACTAAAAATGAAAATTCTGGACTGAAACCAAAAACAAAAATTCTGGATGTACTTGACCGAAACGGAATTATTATTATTTTATTTTTTTTATTATTTATTATTTTATTAAAATAGACTTTTTCTTATTTAACTCAATCATTTTAATGGTACTGAATTTTACTAAATGCAAGTCAGTAAAATAACCCCACTATTATTGAAAGTAAAACAAAAAAATTGGACAGAATATGTATTCATAATAAATATATAATTTTTATTCAGTTTTATGCAACAGAATCAGTTTTAACACTTTTACTTTTTTTGTTTAATAATTCAAATAATGTTAATGTTAAAAAGGTGTTTTTTAAATTGTATGGCTGTAATAATTTTCGTGTCTAAATTTGGTTAGTCCAATCAAGTTGTCCCATTCTGTCATCATCTAGCAAACCTCTGATGGTCCAAAATCTAATACAAAATACATTTACAATATACAAATACATTTTAATATGCATTTAATAACAGTAATGAATAGTACTCATAGTAAATATGCTATTTTAGAATAAAATATTTATTACATATATTTTTTTATATGCAACCATTTTTTGCCAGTTTTGGGACCAGTAAGACATATATTTAATAATAGTAATTAATAGTATTCATGTTTAATTTACTATTATTTTAGAATTAAAATAAAATGTATGAATTAAACAAATTTTTGTCTATAATTTTATTTTTATATACACAACCATTTTTGCCGGTTTGGGGATCAGTAAGATTTTTTATTTTTTAAGAAATTAATATTTCTTCTTCTTTTTTTTCACAATCTACACACTAAATTGGTTAAAACAAGTGACAGGAAAGACATTTATAAAGTTACAAAAGTTTTATATTCCACATAAATGCTGTTCTTTAGAATTTTCGATTCATCAAAGAATCCTGAAAAAGTATCCACATAAAGATTAAGCATCATAACATTTCAACATTTATAATAAAAAGAAAAGTTTGAGCAGCAAATCAGCATATAAGTATGATATCTGAAGGATCATGTCACACTAAAGACTAGACTAATGATGCTGAAAATTTAGTTTTTTCAACACATGAATAAATTAAATTTTAACATATGCTAAAAAAAAAAAAAAATTAGAAAATTATATATTATAAAAAATAAAATATTTAACTCTGGGCTGAAACCAAAAACCAAAATTCTGGATTCACTTGGCCGAAAACCAAAACAGAAAATATTTTTTATTAAATAATATAAAATCATTTTGTAAGACTTTTTTTTAATTTAACTCAGTAATTTTAATTATACTAAATAAAATAAAAAAAATACAAGCCAATAAAATAACCACTTTTATTGAAAGTAAAACAATAAAATTGGACAGAAAATATATATTCATAATAAATATCAATATATAATTTTTATTTGTTTTAAGCAATAGAACTTTTAACTTTTTTGTTTAATTATCCAAATAATGTATCGGTCAATAATTTGGGGCGGCCGAAATTTCGCTGCATCCCTAAACGTTTTATTTTAATATTACACTTTTAAAAATAAAGGTTCTTTATTGGTATCGATGGTTCCATGAAGAACCTTTAACATCCATGGAACCTTTCAAAAGCAGAAAAGGTTCTTTATAGTGGAAAAAGGTTCTTTAGATTTTTCAAATGTTCTTCAAAATGGTTCTTTTAAGAACTGATCACTGAAAGGTTCTTTTGGGAACCAAAAATGGCTCGTCTATGGCATCACCACAAAAACACCCATTTGAAGCCTTTTATTTTTAAGAGTGTACTGTTTTATAGTATTTTTGATCAAATAAATGCAGCCTTGATGAGCATAAGAAACGTCTTTTAAAATATTAAAAAAATCTTACAGACTCCAACCTTTTGAACGGTAGTGTGTCTATAAAATATACTGCATAAAATATATGTTAGAAGGTCAGAAATTAAACATGGGTCTTACACGCAAACAAAAAATATAATAACTTAACTTCACAAAGCATTTTCTTTCCTTTGGTCAAGTCTTATCTTGCAAAATGGGGTAAAAAACTGACAACCCCGTTCGTAACCTTTTAATCCAGACAGAACGCGTAACCAGTGCCAAGTCGACTTTTAAAATTCATTAAGCCGTCGGATTAGATCTCCTGTCTTTTTCCCCTTTCATTGGAAGCAGAGAGCAAGAACCTTGTGTTAAACAAATCAATAAGCACTCTATAAAGTTTCTCCCTAGACAGGCTAACAAACCTCAGCAGAGAATCATAAAGGCTTTAAAATTCTCAAACACAAACCATCATTTGACACATACGCTTCATTAGCCGAGAAAGCAATTTATTACACTGAGTCTTACAACACAGAAGAGTTATTCCTGATATGAAACATATCCCTATAAAGCCAGTTGCACGATCGGTCACGGCCCTCGCGTGCAAGCCTGTGTGTGGGCTAAAACGTAAGCGTGTCTGTGTATTCGGCCGCGGCTCATTCACTCTGCAGCCGAGGCCTGCCGTGTAATTGGAAAGCACCCATCTCTACACAGCCTGGCGCCCTGCCCACGGCCCATATAATTGAAAGTGTGCTGTGCGTCGTAAGTCCAGCATGACTGTGAAACACAGGCCTCTCACAGCAGCTGTTCGTCTGACAAAGCACCGTAGACCTGGACCGTGCGGAGGCCATTTCTCTTCCTTTTGATATGTGGACTCATAAAGTCAGCAGTCTAGAGTCATATATATAGTTCTGCTGCATATACACGCATTATATATTTATGTAGGAATATAATGGCTCTTTATAACACTACATATTAAACAATCATAGAAACAAAGCGATGTAATTGATCAAAAGCCCTAACTGTTTAAATACAAATACAGTTTAAATAATAGTTTACACAAAAATTAAAAGTTCTCTCATGTTGTTTCAAACCCGTAAGACCTTTGTTTATCTTCGGAACACAAATTAAGATATTTTTGATGAAATCTAAAGCTTTCTGACCCTGCATAGCTACCACGTTCAAGGGTCAGAAAGGTTGTAAGGTTGTACAAATAGTCCATGTGACATCAGTGGTTCAACTTTAATTTTATGAAGCTACAAGAATACTGTTTGTGCACAAAGAAAACAAAAATTGCAGAACTCTTATGAAAGCGCATCAAAGACTGACACGGAAGAGAAGAAATTGTTGAATAAAATTATTATTTTTTTTATAGTATATCGGTTTGGAACAACATGAGAGTTAGTAATTAATGACAGAGTTTCTTTTTTGGTTGAACTTTCCATTTTATTATGTTACATGTAGAATGAATGAATTCCGTTTTTTAATTATTAATTTTGAGATACACATTACAAAAAGTAAATTTAGAAGTAAGTTTTTAAAAAAAAAATATATATATATATATATATATATATATATATATATAAAAAATGCACATTGCTCTTTACACTTCCCAATCAAATTTGCAATATGTGACCCTGGACCACAAAACCAGCATTAAGTAGCACAGGTATATTTGTAGAAATAGCCAACAATACATTGTAAGGGGTCAAAATGATCGATTTGTCTTTTATGGCAAAAATCATTAGGATATTAAGTAAAGATCATGTTCCATGAAAATATTTTGTAAATTTCCTACCATAAATATATCAAAACCTAATTTCTGATTAGTAATATGCATTGGTAAGAACTTCATTTGGACCATTTTAAAGGCGATTTTCTCAACATTCCACTCTAAGATTCCAGATTTTCAAATAGTTGTATCTCGGCCAAATCTATCCTAACAAACCATACATTAATGGAAAGCTTATTTATTCAGATGATGTATAGATGTCAAGGTAAAAAAAATGACCCTTATGACTGGTTTTGTGGTCCAGGGTCACATATTTTTGTAATTGTTAAAGAGCAGGTCATATGTTTTTTAAAGTGTTCTAATATTGTGTTGGAGTCCCCTACAACAGGTTTAAATGCATCTAAGCTCAGAAAACATTTTCTGTATGTATGTATTTATACATTTGTCAATGATTTCGAAACGGGTCGTTCAAACCAGCTTTGAGCATAATGTCTGTAAAGCTCTCCCTTCCATAAGCCTACTCTGCTCTGATTGGTCAGCTGGCCAAGCCTGCCGTGATTGGCACAAAAAGGAGTGCTTGAGCAAGTTAGCGAGCACTACTATCTGTGTTGCCTAGTCAGAGGTTGCATTTGATGCCCATTAATGTCATGTTTAGCCACTGGAATGTGAATTTACCAGGGGAACCCAGACAAAAAATGTGTGTTTTAACTCTGGAATGTGATTTTTAATGGGGGACCCCCCTCAAAATGCCCATTGGGCTAGTTCTGGGTAGCAATTCAGCGGATTTGGTGTGGAAACCTGGCAACCCCGAGCATGCACCTCTACATAAACAATAATATAGTTATAATCACATCATCACATCATCTTTCGGCAATGAAAACAAAACAAACTTGCTTCCAAAGCACAGAACACAGCGCCTTCTCGACATCATGTAAACGCACTAACTAGCAGATGCGTTTGTGGGCAGGTCAGAGTGTTCCTATTTTGTGGCAGGGCAGGGATTATGGCAAAAGATTTGAAAATATAACAACTTGTTATTCGTTATTCGCAATTCAGAATTGTCTCTTTCGTTTGAGAGACAATATCTTTATGAATAATGCACTTTTTTGATTAACAGCTTTGCAGACTGTTCACATTGAAGGACAGCTATGTTACAAACTGCAAAAAATATATTTTTCAAAAACCCATATGAGCTGCTCTTTAAAATGCATTTCTGTTTTTTAGTATCTCATTTCATAAGGAATGAGATTGGACTCTCATTCTGATGACACACATTCACTGTAAAGAATCCATTGGTGAGCAAGTGATGTAATGCCAGATTCGAAGAAACATACTCATCAACATCTTCAATGGCCTAGAGTAAATTTTTAACAAATTCTCATTTTTGCATGACCTTGAACATTTTAAATTGACAGTCCTACTAATAAATAAAAAAAACCCCAATGATTAACGATCAGTAATAAAACAACAAGGGCTGAAAACGACTGCACAGGGACTGAGGTCAAAGTTCAGACCTCACATTCTACATTTACTACAGTGCCTCTATTTATTGTCTGGATTTAGTGAGTGAAGGACACTTGGGATCACGGCAGGCCACTGAGGAAATCCCGTTGGTCATTCTGCATGTTATGAGAAACAACCATAGTGGTCGTGGCCGTTTATCAATGTAGCGTGATGATTTAGGAGTACAATTTGCAGGATCTTCGAAAGAGCAAATAAATTCATTTCGCTCAATAAAATGACTGACCGCACCAACCGCAGAATGGATTAGAAAACATCAAGTTCTCCGCTCCAGAAAATATAAGAGAAATTATAAATAAAAGCGCAATGCTTTATTAAAAAAAAAAGAGACAGGTGATGGCTTAATATGCTTATATATAGGATTGCCTATGCAGCATTATAACAGAGGTGATTACCGTGCAGAATAGACACCTGGTTGCTTTGTGTACAGGATGATGCAGCAAATCAAGCGTCTCCCCTGATAGCTTATCTAGCCAACTTTGAGCATAGGCTATAAATGTCCATTCTCCTAAGATCTGTTTAAGCTAATCTAGTGTATCATAAGTCATAATAAGCTAAGATGATAATTAGTAACTGAAGTGCTGCGAAGACGCCAGAGGAATATCCCTGCCTGGCCTTATAATATCCAGAGGGTGTGTATTCACTGTATTAATGTCTTGATCAATACAGCCAAAGCTCTGCTAAAAGACAACTTGGGGGATGGACTGAATCACTATATTTGAATGTCTTTAAACCCAAATCAATCAGCCACGTTTGGAAGTTAGGCTATTTTACATTTAAGCAATATGGTATTGCTTTTCTATAACAGTTCAATAAACACAAAGCTAACATTGAGAGAAGGCCAATTACACCTAGGATGATAACTGTAAAGAGTATACCACAGCTATAGCAGTAATGACACAAAGAAACGATATTGTTTGAATCACTCTCAGGAAGATTTTTTCCCATCTGATGTATAAAAACATTGACAATCTGAATCCACCCGACTTTGACAATTTAAAGTGGCAGAGGACAAAACTGCAGTGTGCACTTAGAATTAACAGAACATTATTGTGTGTTGTGTGGAAGCTAATATGCTTATATTTAGACTTCTGTCATGACAACTTTAGAGTTTAGCATGGCAATGTATGTGATAATGCTAATGTGTTTGGTCTTGGCGGGAATAGATCTGCTAGTATCGAGACTTGCTACTGCCAGTACAGTACATCCACAGACATGCTGCTGTAGGCATGTACGAAACACTGCTGCTGCACATATAACATATGAAATAACATCCATATATAACATACATGAAATCACCCCATAGCAGATCTATACAGGTGGAGCTGGGGAGGTGGAGGGTTTCAAAAGCATGCTGCAACTGCTACAGCAACTACTAGCCAAGTATTTGAATGCTGATGTGATCAGCTGTGCAATTTTGCAATTTTAAGACGTGAAAAGTCAATCTAGCTTCTCTAGAAGCTACTGTAAAAGTGAATATGTGTATGACTGCTGGCCAACCTGTCACAAGTGCATTCACACATATGCGTAAAGTATGTTTCTATCGCAATATTGCCATTTATTTTGTCTGGTTGTGCTCTGCCAACAAAAATAATTCCAAACAAAGCAGCCCCAGAACCATTTTGCATTTCTGTGCAACAGAAGTGTAGTGTTTACTACCTGAATGAAATGGTGTTTAGTATGAATCATTTCAGCAAATGATTCAGTGACTTAAAAAGACAGTTCCTGCTTTCAAATATGAGTAGAGTAGCATGTCCAAAATCATTAAAGGGATAGTTACCTTCCCCTTGATACTTAATACTGTGTTGTTACCTGAATGGTCCACAGCTGTGTTTTTTTGTTTAGTGATAGTTGTTCACAAGTCCCTTGTTTGTTCTGAACAGTTAAACTGTCCGCTGTTCTTCAGAAAATTCCTTCAGGTCCCACAAACTCTTTGGTTTTCCAGCATTTTTTTGTGTATTTGAACCCTTTCCAACAAAGACTGTATGATTTTGAGATCCATCTTTTCACACTGAGGACAACTAAGGGGCTCGTATGCAACTATTACATAAGGTTCAAATGCTCACTGATGCTCCAGAAGGAAAAAAACATATATTAAAAGCCAGGGGGTGAAAACTTTTGAACAGAATGGAGATGTGTAAATTTTTGACAGGTATCATGTCAATTTTGCTCCTCTAGAAGCTAAAATTGAATACGAGTATGACTGCTGGCCAACCTGTTACAGCTGCATTCTCACATTTACGTAATGTATGTTTCTAATGCCATACTGACATTCATTTTCTCTAGTTTTGCTCTGGCAACAAAAATAATTCCATATTCCAACAAACAGCAGCAGAACCATTACACATCTCTGAGCAACCCACAGTAGTAGTGTTTACTTCCTAAATGAATCAATGTTTAAATTCAAATATGCCTAGTTCTCTACTAAATAGTAGGCGAAAAACTATGAATAGAGTAGCATGTCCAAAATCATTAAAAGTATAGTTTACCCAAAAATTAAAATTGCCCCATGGTTTACTCACCCTCAAGCCATCCAAAGTGTATATGACTATATGATTTTTTTAGATGAATATTAAAAAAATATCCTGGCTCTTCCAAGCTTTATAATAGCAGTGAATGGGGGTCGAGATTTTAAGCACAAAAAAGTGCATCCATCCATCGTAAAAAGTGCTCCACACTGCTCTAGAAGGTAAATATAACGACCTTCTGAAGTTAATCAATGTATTTGTGTAAGAAAATAGGCCTTTATTAACCCCCGGAGCTATGTGGAGTACTTTTTATAATGGGTCAATGCATTTTTTGGGCTTCAAAATCTCAACCCCCATTCACTGCCATTATAAAGCTTGAAAGAGCCAGGACATTTTTTAATATAACTCTGACCGCATTCACCTGAAAGAAGAAAGTCATATACACCTAGGATTGCTTGAGGGTGAGTAAATCATGGGGTTATTTTTATTTTTGGGTGAACTATCTCTTTAAACACTGTGCAAAAATACCTGGACTAAAACTACCCAAAACCAGTAAAATTCAAGGTTCTCTGTACCAGTTTTGGTACAATAGCAAAAACTACTGTAAACTTTTGAAAACACCGAAAGTATTCCATTTTGGACACAGCTAGTCTCGAACGAATATGCGTTTTGAATGATTCATTGACTCACTCATACAGACATTCGCTTGTCACCACCTACTAACGATGTTACCGAAGAAAGAGTCACTGAAAAATCCCCAACACTCGTACACAGCCTGACAGTCAGTCTGTAACATGCAAACACAGACAAGCTGAATGACATAAACAGTGAAAAGTCCCAGTGCTGTTGAACTACATTAGTGCTCTTGGAAAGCAGCTCAACCAAGGACTGGAACAGTTGTATAATGATTCTTTTTCAGCAGCGATTCAGAAAGTGCCATGTTAAATGACTCATACTCAGGGAGCAGACAGGAACAGGAACTTCTGTTCATCCTGATCTATGAAGACGAAACTTCACTAACAGCATCACTGATCAAATCCCAGCTTGTATCTCTTTTTCTTTGCTTCTTTCAATTAGAAGCTCTGAATTATATGTCGACCTCTTTGTATCCCCTTTTAAATTACTGTTTCATTGCATCTTCCTGTCTAATTTTAGTGAAGAGCTGATGCTGCCAAAGAAAAAAAAAAAAAAAAAAGAGAAACGGCAGTGAGAAAGATTGGGGCAGTACACAAGAGAGGCTTCTAGCCTAACTATCTAAGTAATTAACAGTAAGCAACAGAGTTCACATAAGTCCTTCCTCCATCTACACCTCCCCCATTAGAAGTGTCAAGGGAAAGGGTAGTTACATAACCAACTCAACAAGGTGGGATATAATACAGCATAAAAAAGGAATAAATTAAACATTTATTTCTTCAAAAAACACAGAGTGGATCTTACGCAACCTGGCTGAGAGTTTAACATTTGATCAGAAGATCTAAAACTGCAAGGCCGTAATTGGGGTTAAAATGGTTAATAAATGCAGAGAGAACTGCACAGGCAAAAGCAATCAATAATAATGTAGAAGAAAACAACTGGGAAATCTATTTTTTTAATCACATTGCCAGAACTCTGACAAAAATATAAATATTAGATGAAAAACTTAAACTATAAATGTAGAAAACTAAAACTGTGGCCTTGGCTAACTGAAATAAATAAGGTAAAATATTAAAATTACTAACATTGAAATCAAAAACCTAAAAGCTACAAATATAAAAGCTTATTCAAAATATGTACAATATGTATTCCTACAGCCTTCACACTGAGAGTTACAATTTCTCCCATTCTACTTTCTCTCATAAGAAGTCAATATCACATCCTTGTTTGTTGTTACTCTTTGTTGGTCAAGTTCAAAGGGAAAATATTATAATTCCAGTGCACATAACAGAAATCCAAACGATGCCCGGAATAATAAACCTGTCTGGTTCCATACTCCGTGCCATTCCTCTCCACCAGGCACTTATTCATCTTTTCTCCTGTGTCAGCTCTTTGTTGCATTATCCATCCTTCTATCCATAGCTTTTCATTTCGCTGTCTACACCTCTCCATCATTCTGACTCGCTCGTACGCCGAGGTGGCTGACTGACTCATATCAAGATGGAGGTGTGTAGTGCTGATACAGTCGTTGCAGACGAGGCTGAGGCTACAGGCCATGACTGATCAAACGTTCTGGTCGTGCCATATGGCAACTGACAGATCTAACCAACAAATAAAAGCCATATTACTTCATAGCAAAAATTGCTGTACATATCATGCTGTTCTCTCATTACCAAAGAAATGTAATTCAGCTATAAAAATAACCAGAGACAATGCATATATCTTACTTATCAATTGCTGCTATCACAAGCGCGGGGCAAATCGGGACAGCCAAGGATGAACAGATCATGTTCGCTTCCTGATCTTCTAAAGAATAGCAACACAAATGGAAATAAGCCTGCGGAGGTCATTTTTTCTGTGACTCCATCTTGTTCAAAGCTATCTTCAGTTATGATAAATGTATTCATAATCAGGATGACTCTTAATTGCACTGATGACAATCCAGAGACCTTACTAAACTTGATTTTACGAATCACATTGTATGCACTGTGGCACTTGATGAAAATACTTATACTAGTATATCAGTAACATTCATACAGTTGAGGTCAAAAGTTAACCTCCTCCTTTCAGAATCATTAAAAATGCTAATTATTTTAACAAAAAAAATAGTGATTATGCAAAATGCATGTTACTGTTTATTTAGTACTGACCTGAATGCAACATTTCACATAAAAGATGTTTACATATAGTTCACAAGAGAAAATATGAATATTTTATAATAAAAAAAATGACCTGGTTCAAAAGTTTACATCCCCCTTAGTTCTCAATACTGTGTTGTTAACTGAATGATCCACAGCTGCTGTTATTTTTTTTTTTTGGAGGGAAAGTTGTTCATGAGTCCCTTGTTTGTCCTTAACAGTTCTTCAGAAAAATCCTTTCAGGTCCCATAAAAATTTTTTGGTATTTCACCATTTTTGTGTATTTGAACCCTTTCCAACAATGACTGTATGATTTTGAGATCCATCTTTTCATACTGAGGGACTCATATGCAACTATTACACAAGGTTCAAACGCTCACTGATGCTTCAGAAGGATAAACCATGCTTTAGGAGCCGGGGGTGAAAACTTTTGAACAGAATGGAGATGTGTACATTTTTCGTATTTTGCCTAAGTTTCATATTTTTTCACTTAGTACTGCCTTTCAGAGGCTACAGACGATGTTTCTCAGAAGACAAAATAAGATAGATTTACAACTGATCTTCAAATTCAAAAAGTTGCTTAATGCATCGTGTTTCCTTCTGGAGCTGCGTATGAGCCCTTCAGTTGTCCTCAGTGTAAAAAGATAGATCTAAAAATCATACAGTTATTGTTGGAAAGGATTCAAATACACAAAAATGTTGGAAAACCAAAACTGTGGGACCTGAAGGATTTTTCTGACTCATGAATAACTATCACTAAACAAATAAACTCTGGACCTGTGGATCATTCAGATAAGAACACAGTATTAAGAATCAAGTGCATGTAAACTTTTGAACAGGGTCATTTTTATAAATTTAACTATTATTTTCTCTTGTGGACTATGTGTAAACATTTCATGTGAAGTATCTTATTCAGGTCAGTACTAAATAACAATAACATGCATTTTGTATGATCCTTCTATTTTTTGGAAAAATAATTAACAATTCTGAAAGAGGGATGTAAACTTTTGACCTCAACTGTATAACAAAATAGAATGAGCAATTTCCAAGCAATTTTTTGCATTCAAAGACATCATAATATCCAAAATTTGCCAAGGTTATTTCCAGAATTCTCCCAACTTTACTGGGAATGCCACTTTATCATGGTCCAGTGTAAAATATTTATATAACAGTCTGCCATGACCCCTCCTAACATCCACGTGCAAGTGTCTGCATCTGTGTTTCCCCTGTAGCAGCAGTCTGATCCGCTGGCAAAAAAATCATGAAAGGAGGCTGACAAAGCACTGGACCTGCCAGAGGAGAGTTGACGGACAGCCACCCCGTCCCCAGCATCAACCCATCCCTGCCTGCCTGTCGTCCTTGTGCGTGGGTCTAAGGTGATCCATCATTCCAGCCCCGCCGTGTTTCTGAAGCACAGCTTGAAGGACAGAGGAAGGTGCCATAGGTACGAATCCCACGGGGAGAGAAAGAGACTTTGAAAGCGGTTCAGAGGGTTTCCAATCTATCGGCTCTACCTGGCCTCGACGGAGACAGCTGCTCAGTGAAGCGAACACTTTGAGGCACATACAAAGGCTCTAATCTGTGGAGATATTGGCGCAGCACTAAGATAGATGCGAAAGGCCTAGTGAAAAGAATCCATAGAAAATATCTGGCCTCGGCAAACACGCTAGTTAACAGATTTCTCAAAAGTGCTTTGGGGAACAACCAAGCATTTTTTTTTAATCATGGGGAAAATTGAATTTTGAATTTATACTGTTGAATTAAATAACTTCAAAATAGTTTGCAGTTTCATTAGTAGTTTGTAATGTTTTGGACATCCCTGTGTGTTCTCTGCACTGTCTGGCCATATTAATGTCTTGTTCGAGGAAACCCTGCACCGCTACATAACCTCCCCTTCCTCTTCAACATTCCCAACAGCCCAAACAGTCGCCTCCGTCCCTTCATTACTTACAGATCCTCACCGGAACTCATTTCAGATGGACAGCGGAGCCCACTGAAGCAGGAGGATCGAACCTAACCCAAAAATACTTCCCAGGATCCTCAGAGAGCCAGCCGCCCGAGACTTTCAATCACGAGGTGAATCCCAACCACTTAAAGGGTGTCCAGAGCCCTGCCTCCAGGGGAGAAAAGAGGAAATGGCTCAGCAGAGTGCAAAAAGAGACTCTGCCACGCATTTACTAAAACATGTCGGCACATTGCAGACTTTTGATGAAGGGGGACAAAAAAAGCCATGAATACACAATACAGATATTCTATAAAACAACAACAGAGAGTTCAGGGACCGCATGACGGCTGCAAGGCTAAATTTATCTTCATGTAATATCAAATTTAAGTCATAAGAGTAATCATAAATATTTTATTTTCCTGCAAGCAATAATTTTATGTTTCCCTTCACATTTATACATGTACACTAGGGAGAACATGGATGGAACCGCGGAATCCAGTTATAAAAATGGAATTAACCGTATAATGCGGAATGTCATGGAATTTGCCCAATTTAGGATGAATAAATCAAAAGTAGGTAAGTGCGCTTAAATCAAAACGTAATATGGACTTGTGTCTGTGAATATTAAACAGCAAAAATACTATTTAAATACGAACCGGCATGTTCTGGGTGTTTCTGTGTGAATGAATGGCGCAGACGTGCGGTTTTGTTTATTACACACTGAAGCACATGACGCTTGCAGTATTTTCATCCTCTGCCGCCTCAGTATATGAGTATATGAACACATATACAATCTCTAGAACTGCTCTGAGAGTGACTTCATGAGCATTTTACCATCGTCATATCTAATACAAACAGAAACTTAAAGGTCTTCACAACAACCCGTCAAAATAAAAGTTCAGTTTAATTTGAAGAAACTGTGACAGAAATATATTACTTAATGTAATGATAGTACTACTACCACTAATAATAGAAGTATTATTAAAACATTACTTTTTAAGGAATATTTTCCAGAAAAATTATTTATTAGATTTTATTTACCATAAAATTGTAAATACGCAACACAGCATTTTTGTGTTTTTGTGTTAAAATACTAATAAATTAATTCTTTATAAAGTCAGTTAATTAGATATGCTTTTGATTATTATAATTTAATAAAACCATTAAAATGGAATCCAGGAAATTAATGAAAAACACAGAATTTGGTAAAACTAAATTAACTATAAACTAAAAACTTTTAATAAACTGCTATTAAATAGTATAGGTTAATGATTCCAGTTAATCAGACATGCTTTTTTATTAATATTTTTTTTATTTAACCATTAAAACAGAGTCTAGAAAAAAAGTTTAAATGGAATAAACAGAATTTGGGAAAAATATAAACAGTAAAATAATAAATTTGATAAAACAAAAAACAAAAAAAAAACATTTAACTTTTAATAAATTGCTGTTAAATTGTGTAGGTTTCATGATTACAGTTAATCAGACATGCTTTTTGATTAATATTTTTTATTTTTAATTTAACCATTAAAAACGGAATCTAGAAAAAAAGAAAAAGAAAAAAAAATGGAATCCAGAAAAATGAAAAATGGAAAAAAACAGAAATGGAAAAAAAAAATAATAATAAAATAAAACAATAATAAATTAATTCTTTATAAAATCAGTTATATAGATATACTTTTGATTATTAAAATTTATTAAACCATTAAAATGAAATTCAGGAAATGAATGGAAAACACAGAATTTGGTAAAAATAAAAATGAATTTGAGAAAAAAATAAACTGTATTTACAAATGAGTCTAGAAAAAATAAAAAAGGAACAAAAAAAAAGAATCCAGGGAAATTTAAATGGAAAAAAATAAATGAATTTGGGAAAAATGAAAGAAATAAGTAAAATAATAAATTAATTCCTTACAAAATCAATTAATTAGACATGCTTTTGATTATAAAATTTAATGAAATCATTAAAATGGAATCCAGGACATTAATGGAAAACACAGAATTTGTTAAAAATAAAATGAATTTAAGAAAAAATAAAATGCATTTAACTTTTAATAAATTGCTGTTAAATTGTGTAGGTTTCATGATTCCAATTAATCAGTGCTTTTTGATTAACCATTAAAACAGAGTGTAAAAAAATAATAAAATGTAAACAAAAAAATGGAATCCAGAAAAATTAAAAATGTAAAAAAACAAAATTCGGGAAAAAATAAAACAGATTTCATAGGGCCCTAACTAATAGTAGGTAAACAAAAATTAAACATTTTCCAGACAATATTTTACCCTAATAAAGACAAAAGGAGGATTTCCTATTTTGACACAGCTTTGAATTATTGACGAATCTCTGTCAATACACATATCATTCTGTCAATAAAAGGAGAATTGGAGCTGCAAGAAGGAAGCATGACTCTCCATCAAACAACTTGAGATCACTGGAGATTTTCACCCCCTCTTCACTCTCACTGCAGATGGCCGCAGGAAACAACTATTGATTCAGGAATTACAGCGAGACTTATGCAAACATTAGACCCACGCATTAATGAGCAAGTTGGAGGAAAGACAGACAGAGAGTTACCATGTTGAAATACTATATGCATGATACAGAAACACCAAGACAGAGGGAGGGACAGCGATATGGGATGTATTTGGTTCACAGAGGGATCCAATCTGGAGAAACAGTCCCCACAAGCCCCTGGCTATTTTCGTCACCGCTTGGCTTGTGCGGTTTTCTCTCTGTTTTTTTTTCTTTTCAGTTAGCCAAACCCCTTGGAAGAGAAAGCCTTCTGAGAGAATGATGGGGACAGAGGGACACTGTGGCTTTAAACACACACATGGACACAGTCCTATCTGTTTGGCACATAATCTTCTCTGTTGACAGACCAAACAAAGCAAAGAGACTCTTGCGGTGTTCATAGAAGCCTGATTGAAAGCTTCATACATTTTAAAACCAGATGGAGCAGAACAAAGGCGCTGCTGAAGATATTATTCTGCACACTGTTTCCATACAGTTTTACAGCTCCTCCCATTATACCCTCTAACAATCTGTTCAGAGTGTTGTGTCTCTGATCTGAATTGACAAACGAAAAAGTACAATAAATGAAAGAGCATACACTTGTACGCTAAAGGTGAAGTGCATTGTCTCTGTACTACTTGCGGCACATATAATATGAACGTTCTCTGGAAAAGGGCGACTCAAGGGCACTTGGAGGCTGTCAAGGGGGTCTGAAAAAGAATGTCTCATAGTCTAGCAGGTGGTCTCAACCCAAAATCATGCCATTAGTTGAGCCAGAGTCAGGCAGCTTGTAGTGGAGTGCAGTGGTGCAGATATTATCATTTTAAACAACATCAAGGTCAATGAAAGCAAAGCCAGAATCAGTCTGCAGGGCTGCCAGCTAAAAAAAAATTAAAAAAAATTAATAGGAAGCCACAAGCTTCTAAAATGAAAAGGCAATAGTGATACAATGAAATACCTTTTTTACAGAAACCAAAACCTCACCTAAAAATTACAGTTCTGTCATTATTTACTCACCTTATCATACCAAACCCATAAAGGTGAAGTCACATTTACATTTACCATTAATCTGTGAAATTTGAAGGGCAAAATCCAGTCATTATAATGTGAATTTGGACGTTTAGGAGTTTTTGTGCAACGGCACCAGGGTCAGCGATTAACAAGGGTTTATGGCAAAATGCCACTAAAATGAACAAAATTGCCCTTAAATTGAAGGCAAATTAAACAATGTATTATGACTGATGTGATAAAAAAATATAAATTTGCAGAATTTATTTACATCTGCTCACACTGCTTCAGATTGCTTTTCCACACTGTTTTGTGCAATGTTTAGCCTTATAACCAATCAAATGTGTTTCTGTTGAACTTAGGAATGCATTGGCCAATCAGAGGCACTTAAAGGAGTAGTCCACTCCCAGAACAACAATTTACAGATAATGTACTCACCCTCTTGTCATCCAAGATGTTCATGTCTTTCTATCTTCAGTCGTCAAGAAATTGTATTTTTTGAGGAAAACATTTCAGGATTTTTCTCCATATAATGGACTGATATGGTGCCCCGAGTTTGAACTTCCAAAATGCAGTTTAAATGGGCTTCAAACGATCCCAGCCGAGGAAGAAGGGTCTTATCTAACGACACGATCGGTTATTTTCATTTGAAAAAAATACAATTTAAATACTTTTAATCTCAAACACTCATCTTGTCTTGCTCTGCATGAACTCTGTGTATTTTGGTTCAAGAGAGTATGTCGAAAAACTCCAATCGTATTTTCTCCCTCAACTTCAAAAATCATTTTAAAAATCATCCATGAATCCAACTCTTTAGCAGTATAAATAAGTCAGAATACATGAAATAACATTAGACCTCACCTTTAAAGGAGAAGTTCATTTCCAGAACAAAAATTTACAGATAATTTACTCACCCCCTTGTCATCCAAGACGTTCATGACTTTCTTTCTTAAGTCATAAAGAAATTATGTTTCTTAAGGAAAACATTTCAGGAATGTTCTCCATATAGTGGACTGCTATGGTGCCCACAAGTTTGAATTTCCTACATTGCTGTTGAGGTTAAACAGTATATAAATTGTAAATTTGTTTAGAAAATAACTAATTGTTTTGCTAGATAAGACCCTTCTTTCTCGGCTGGGATTGAGCAGAGCCCTTTGAAGCTGCATTGAAACTGCATTTTGGCAGTTTAAACTCACGGGCACCATTGAAGTACACTATATGGAGAAAATTCCTGAAATGTTTTCCTCAAGAAACCTAATTTCTTGCATGCAAAATGTCACTAATGTGACCACACCTTAAGACTTTGGTCAATCTTTGAAACTCAAATTAAGATATTGTTAATGACATTTAGAAAGATCCAAAATGGTCATAAAGGCATTGCAAAACAAAGGGATAGTTCACCCAAAAATGAAAATTCTGTCATTAGTTACTCACACACTGAGTCTGTCCCAGCACTGGGGTTGCACGAGTTAGTGCACACTAAGGGCTGGGTTGTGGCAGGAAGGGCATTCAACATAAAACGTGCCAAATCGGCTGTGCGGATCACTCCGCTGTGGCAACCCCTGATAAAGGGAGCAACCCGAAGGAGAGAAAGAGAGAGTTACTCACTCTCATGTCGTTCCAAACCCGTAAGACCTTTGTTCATCTTCAGAACACAAATTAAGATAAATTCTTTATGTGCCAGCAGCACCATACGCATACATTGTGATACTCTCATGAATGGCGGTGGGGAATGACACAGATTTTTTTTTAATAAAGTCTTTATTTATGAGCTCCTTGTGCAAAAAAAGCAATCTCACAGATTTGTGAAAACACTTATGTCACATGGGCTATTTTATCAATGTTCTACTAGGTTTCTGTGCCTTGAATGTGTCAGTTGCGTTGCTGTCTATGCAGGCTCAGAAAGCTTTTGGATTTCATCAAAAATATCTTAATTTGTTTTCCGAAGATGAACAATGGTCTTATGGGTGACATGAGGGTGATTATCGGAAGAATTGTAATTTTTTGGTGAGCTATCACTTTAAATTAGCTGTTTAAATCTTTTAAAGAAATACTAGGTTTATCGAAAAAATCAAATGTAAGATTTTCACTTTGGCCCTCAGCATATAGTCATTCCACTCATGTCCGCCAGCAAATGTGCAATATATTTCAAACTTTATGCTGAAACAACTTTTCAAAATGTTTAATTTTTTAATGCATCCCTAATGAGCAGTTTATATGATTAACAACTTGGGCTTTTATTTAAATCTAAACACCTTCATACATTTTCACAGTTTTGGTTACCTGGACTTAAAATTGGGTAATTTAATTTTTTTTATGTTCACAGGAGGTACAAAAAAAAGCTAAATCTTTTTTCAAGTCCCTCAATATTTCAGACCTAATATGTCAGACTCAATATTTCAGCTGAAACAACATTTATTATTTTTGCTGTTTCAGATAAATATTTTCAGTAACCAAAATTTTAGTGCATCACTAGTTTCCAAATGACATAATCAGTCTAATTCAAACCACTAAGTCACAAGAAAGTTCCAATCAGTTTTTTTGGCTTGCCCAACAGCTCATTTAAAGCGATAGCTCACCCAAAAATGACAATTCTATCATTAATTTCTCATCTTCATGTTGTTCCAAACCTATAAGACCTTCGTTTATCTTCAGAACACAAATTAAGATATTTTTAATGAAATCTGAGAGCTTTCTGACCATGCATAGACAGCAACGGTACTACCACGTTCAAGGCCCAGAAAGGTCATCATTTAAAATAGTCCACGTGAAGTCAGTGATTCAACCTTAATGTTATGAAGCTTCAAGAATCAGTCTTTGACGAGCGTTCTCAGATTTCATAAAATATCTTAATTTGTGTTCTGAAGATGAACAAAGGTCTTACAGGTTTGAAACGACATGAGGGTGAGTAATTAATGACAGAATTTTCATTTTTGGGTGAAATATCCCTTTAAAAACGACCAGTTTACAAATCCTGAACAACTAGATTTTACATTTTTCTCTGATTGATTGATTTCTTTCTTTATTTCTTTCTGGGTTTAGAATAACTGGAACATACCGTAGCAAGCGTACAAACGTTTTACTTGCTGACCTCTTTATAAACGATTTAAAAGCCCCAATAACACTTCATCCAGCTGCCGTGCTCATATTATAAAGCAGCGTTCACTCATGTGGTGCTGCGAGTAAATAGGTTGAGCGTAGCTCTGTGGAGAGGGGCATATGCCCATGTGGCGATGCTATCATGCACACTGATATGACGGTAGGAAACAAACTTGTCTCGGCTATGACTGAATTACACAAAAAGTGGCTTCTATCAGCACTACGCTGCTGAGTTGACATACCCACTGCTGAGAAGCTGAAAACATGCCCACTTGCACGGCTGTCCTAGAGGTCACACAAATCCCTACTATGCAAAATTGCCCCTCGCCCTCCCCAAACACACGCATTTGTCATTCCCCGCTTAATTTAACAACTGACTGTGTAAAATAACACTGCAGAACTGAGAGGATGGAGGGGAAGAACAGGCGGCTGAAAGCAGAAAGATCATTGGGAGCGAATAATCTGTCCTCTACTCATCCTCCCGTGGCAGCGATGGCTCCCCAGTGAGGAATAAAAGCCATCATGTGCAGCACACTGCAAACAGAGCTGCAGACAGTCACAGAGGAAGGAAGGAAAGGCTGAGACACCGAGGATGTGGCACTCCACGTCAGATCGCTGGTAGTCTGACTGCTACACAAGCAGGGCTGCCGCTCCTCTGCAGTGATTTACACTGCGCTCAAAATGGCGAGTGACGGACCGGGCGATTAATCTGTTTAACTGAATCCGATTGTTCATACACAGTAATAGGACAGGAACTTATCAGGCTGGCTCGAATTACCACGACGATGGCGCGTGTGTTTAATCTGCTGAGAAGGTTAAATGGGCTATATAAATTTCAGACAAATTCATCATTATCGCTCAAGGGGCCGACTCTATCATCACGGACAGGTCTCAGAGTGTGGAGAACACAGCGTGTTATGACACCGGATGAGGAGTGTAAAAATTTTTGCAGCGGCAAGAAAGTGTTGACGAGAAGAAAAGCTCTCTGATGTATGTCAAAATAAAGAAAAAAAGACTGTGAAATTGCTTAACGAGAGCAGGAAAGTTGTGGGCAGGACATACTGGAGGGATTGTGGGAGTTTAAACAGCCAAAATACTTTAATCACAGCCATAAAATATGATTTAATACTTGGTAGTCAGTGCTCAACAGGGCTCAACAGTAAAGATTTTTTCCCAGTTGGTTCAGTAGTTCTGATTTTTAGTGGCCTAAAGAATATTTAGTTATTTTATGTATTTATTTGCCATAACCACATAGTTAAAATAACCATAAAATGTTTTTATTTTAATATACTTTAAAATATTATTTATTCCTGTGATGCAAAGCTGAATTTCCATCAGCTGTTATTCCAGTCTGAAGTGTTACATGATCCTTCAGAAATAAATCTAATATGCTGGTTTATTAGTAGAATTATCAATGTTGTAAACAGTTGTGCTGCCAAATATTTTTTTGGAACCTGTGATTCTTTTTTTCAGGATTCTTTGATGAATAACAAGTTAAAAAGAACAGCATTTATTCAAAATATAAATCTTTTCGAACAATGCAAATCTATGCTATCACTTTTTATTCATTTAAAACATCCTTGGTGAATAAAAGTATTCATTTCTTTCAAAAAAAGAAACGTACTGACCCGAGACTTTTGAACAGTAGTGTATATTGTAAGAAAAGATTTCTGTTTTAAATAAATGCTGTTATTTTTTTAACTTTTTATTCATCAGAGAGTGCTGAAAAAAGTATTACAGGTTTCAAAAAAATTAAGCAACACAACTGTTTCCAGCGCTGATAATAAATCAGTATATTAGAATGATTTCTGATGGATCATGTGACACTGAAGACTGGAGTAATGATGCTGAAAAATTAAGCTTTGATCACAGAAATAAATTAGATTTTTAGTGTATATTAAAATAGAAGAATGTTGTTTTACATCGTAATAATATTTCACAATATAACATTTTTTTGTATTTTTGATCAAATAAACGCTGCCTTGATGAGCATAAACTCAAAATACATTAAAAATCTGTATGTACATATATATATA
>JAHKKF010516129.1:0-42192 GCA_019740295.1 Labeo calbasu
GAGAAGTAACAATGTCCAGTCTCAGTGGACCTCAGAAGACTTGTTTTGACTGTTTTTTTTGTTGTTGTTTTAAATGATGCTTTTATGTTTTCATCAACCTGATCTCATGAAAACATGTACCTGTGGAAACTTTTAGCAAGATGCGAAATACGTAACGCCATGTACGCTTGGCGCTAAAAGAGTGGCGCTAAAATAGTGTTTTTTCCCTCCCAGAACAGATGAACGTACATTTGGTACGTTTTCTGTGACAGTGGTTTTGTACGTGTCACCGCAGTTCTGACTGGTGTGTCTGTTGCGTAGCACTGTAATTCAAATGTTTCGTGACATTTTTAAAATAATGTACCATGTGCACTACACCTAAACCTACCCGATAATATGAACAAAATGCAAATGTGTCACAAAAGTGCAATCTTGCTTTTTAATATCTCGGCTCTTTTATCGTGAGTCATGTTTTTCACAGGATTCGTACCCAAGGATTCCACATCCTAAGTCCAATTCTCTGCCGGCTGAGCTACCGAGCAAGCTTGTTACGGCTGGAAAGCAAAACATATGGAGCTGTAATCATAACTGTATAAAAATGATTACAAGTGCTCAGTGTTTTACTGCCTCTAGTGTTCATTTCTGTTGGAAACTGCAGTGATATGTACTTACTGGTACATATTTCGTGTCTTGTGTCTTACGTTTTCGCCATGAGATCAGGTAGGTTTTTAGTTCTGTATCCTTTTTGGACCTTGAAAGCTCTTAGTCCTCATTCATTGTAACTGAATGGAAAAGTGTCTCCTCAAAATAAGTAGAACTTCAAAATTTCATGAAAGACGAAAGTCAGCAGGTTTGGAATGAAGTAGAGATAAGTACAAGATGACAGATGGCTGAACAAATACTTTTACTCCGTAAAAGTGAACTATATTTATGCGAAGTTTCACCTTTTTTGGCTCAGCCTGACAGACAGACAGTCTAGCGCTCTGACTGATCTTTGTCAGAGATAAATATGATGATGTGGGAACGGCAGCTCATCTGGTATCCTCAGCTGTCGTTTTACCCTCTACTTCAGCTGCTGCGGAGGTCTGTAGATGCAGAAACTGATGCAGTGCCAGCTTGACAAGCCACAGACACAGAGGAGACATGCTTCAGTGACCAGGACGCACACACATACACAAACAGATGCAAACAATTCAAGATCACTCTGAGCCACTGAGATATTTGTGCTTTAAAAGCAAATGTCAGAATTGGGATATCTGAAACCTCTTGTCAGCTCTATCAGCTCAGACTATCACCTCCAACTTTTACCTCTTAGATTTAACTCTGAGATTGTCACACTTTGTGTTGTCTTGTCGAGTACATATGTATATATAAAAAATCTCTAAAAGAAGAAGCAAACATGGCGGACAGTGCATGTTCATAAGAATGTAATTGGTGTAGTAAAGGCAGTGAGGAAGTGGTCTGGTGACATAAGGGAGCCCTTTTATTGCCGCTGGGTATCGAAATATGAGGAAGACTCTGGAATAATATGGATTCTGCCTTGTGAGAGTTTGAATAAAGCCTCTGCAGGAGCCGGGGGAATTCACCGTGTGCGTCATAGCCAGCGCAGAAGGGAAGAGATTGATTTTAAACTGGATTTTGCCTAGGCAGTCGAATGTGCGTCTTTCTCATTGTGGAGACAGGAAAGTTTGTTCATTTCTGCAGTCAAAAGGCATGCAGCCACTTCTTGCTGCCAAAAACACTCCTCTGCTTTCAAGCGATCAGTGCTAGGCTGGATTTACAATAAGCTTTTTTTTTTTTCTAACACGATAACAGGAACAAATTTCATAGCTCAGCTTTTCAGCCTTTTGTAGACTGCACTGTATCTGCATTGTAGACTCATTTATTTTGTGCAGGTTGTGGAACAGCTAGGACAATCAAGCAAATGATCAGTGTTGGGAAGTCATTTTGGAAATGTAACAGGTTACAGAATACAAGTTGCCCTATTTAAAATGTAATAAGTAGTGTAACTATTTCAATTAACTTAGTAACCTTTACGAAAAAGAAGTTTATTTAAGTGTGCTGTTAGTATACTTCTTTTAAACTAAAATAGGAAAGTACTTTTTATATACTCCTCAGAAATGGGCTTCATGTACTTCTCAGAAATATACTTAAAATTACATTTAAGTATACTTGACTTATACTTAGAAAAAGTCTAAATATACTTGTGCTCCTAGGATCCGTGTTTTCACTGTTATATGGTACGGGGTGCTATTACAGATCATCTGTACAGAATTTCCAAAAAACACAAGTGAAGAAGAAACCTAAACAACAGCTGTGTCCGAAATATAAGTATAATAGTAGTAAACTTTGCGTACACGACTAGTTTTTATCTACATTTTGGTTTGTACTGCAACTATGCTAAATGTGAACTTACAGGTATACGTATAGCATTTTTAGTACACTTTGAAATACAGTCTCAGTAAACTACTAGTTTAGTAGTTTTATACTGCAAGTACTTGTAAGTTTTCTTTAAGTGAACTTTACATTATACTTTAAGTATACTACTATGTCCCTATTAGGTATTAATTTGTTTATATATCTTTCTTTATAAACACTTGAATAGGGGTAAGTTTCATAAATAATAATTAAAAAAATAAATAAACAACATTTTTGAACAAAAAAGACTATGAATTGGATTCAGGGTGATTATCAAAATGTAAATGGAGTCGATCAACACCCCAAAGCTTGACAGTCATTATTACCTCTTCATTTATCTAAATTTTTATTCCGTAACAGTTTTGATGCTGTTAAATGACTGATGATCGTGTTAAAAATGTGTGGAAGCATGTGTTGTTTCAGTTTCTTCTTCGCTTGTGTTTTATAAATTCTGTACAGAAAGTGTGTAATAGCGCCACCTACCATATAACAATGAAAACATGAATTCTCAGAGAACAATATTGCTCAAATATATTTAGACTTTTTCTAAGTATAAGTCAAGTATACTTAAATGTCATTTCTGAGCACATTTCTGAGAAGTACATAAAAAGCAGAATAAAAGTATACTTTACTATTTTTAGTTTAAAAGAAGTATACTAATAACACACTTTAATAAACTGCTTTTTCATAAAGGATCACTTGAATTAAGATTATAATTGAATTTTAAAGCACAGCCATCATAAAATCAGACTTTAGCACCTCTTTTAATTTGAGATCATTCTGAGGTTAAATACAGATTTAAAATCATAACGAATGAAATCAAGTCTTTGCACAGCTCTGACAGCAAACACCAGTGTCTAACAATGCCTTGGAAAACAGTTGATCTTAAGAAAATAAAACATGTAAGTAAACCCACATAGAAAATAAAACAGTTACCGAATAAACGTGTGTCCCAAACCTCTGAAACACTGTTGTCTCATATTTTAGAGCAGTCAGTGCAATTTGGGAAAGAAATCAATCAAATCTGTATGTGTGTGAAAATATTCAGATGTTTTTGGCCAAATCAACAAGGATTTGTGCATCATTTTCATTCACAGAAATCTTTACACTGAGTCAGGAACGTGTAAAACTTTTGGTTTTGTCCAAGACAGTTTACAGAACATTATTACTGGGACAGTCCCCCTGGAGTAGCCTGGGGTTAAGTGCTTTGCTCAGGGGCAAACCGGCAGTGGTTAATGGACTGTCCCTTGTTGGGTTTAAACCTACAACCTTTTGGTTAACAGCTCACACTGTTAACTACAAGCCTGCACAACACACACTCTGGAGGAGGCTTGTTCTGGTCATAATTATGAGAGACTGGGGTGAATACAGAACACTCTCCAATTAGCTGACAGTTGTACAAAGTAGCTAAGCTTGTAGAGAAAAGTGTACTTTCGCTAAGAAAAAAGTGACAGGGTTGCAGGCAGGACAGAGCTGCATTAGTAATCACACCACCATCTGTGAGTGGAACATCTCCACTGCAGAGTTCAGACAGACAACACTTAAACTAGCAAAGCCACCTGGGAGCCTCATTTAACTTTTAGATTGAAGCTAATTAAGACTCGGCTCTCTGTGTTCTTTAAACAGATCAACACTAAGAAAAAACACTTATGAGTGTACTTTGTCTCTGCAGATTGCTCCCATGTGCACCAATTCTTTCTTCTCACTGCAAACTATTTTTGCTACTGCCATGTGTTTGATGTAGTCCCAATGTAACCCTAATGCAGTCTGCATGCAATGACTATAAATATTTGTTTCAGGTACTTCAAAATAATGCAAATCCCTGTTTATCTCTTTCCTGTTTAAAAATGTAATTAAATGTAACAGTGAAGAATAAATTAATGCATTGCATTTGTTTTGACCTTTACATTTTTACACAAAGTAAAAAAAAAAAAAAAAAAAAGTTTAATAATATAAATATATATATTAAGAATTGTGTAATAGATGAAAATAAAATGTAAAATAAAATGTAGTTAAAAATGTAGTTAAAAGTAACAATAAAAAATATTGATAAATAATTTTTAAATGCAAGATCTACATTGCATTTGTTTGTCCTTTTGCCAAATACTTTTCTTTATTCATTTGACATACACTGTAAAACAAACAAACAAACAACAACAATGACAACAAAAACACACAATTTGAGTCAAAATTTTAAGTCCATTAAATTCAAATAAGTTTAGGTAACTTAAAATGTTAAGTTGTACTTAAGTGACAACTTAGATATTTGAGTCGACTAACCAAAAAAATTTGGTTTGCTAAACTTAAATACAACTTAACATTTCAAGTTGACTAAACTTTTTTGAGTTGACTAAACTTAAAATTTTAAGGCAGCCGGGTAACAAATTATTTTAAGTTGACTCAACAAATGTTGACACATCAAAGTTTTTTACAGTGAAACTGGCCTAAGTAAAGTGATTTATTTATTTTAATTTTTTTGTAATAAAAAAAGAAGTAAAATGATATAAATGTGTTCATTAAGAATTAAAAAATGAAAAGTTAAATAAATCAAATATTGGCAAATAAATTGACAAATAATAGACATATTTAAAACTTCTAAATCTTGTTTGAAAATGTAGTTAACTGTAACAATAAATAGTATCATAAATGTACATTTTTATTCTTAAGTGAATAAAATGGATAATTAATTAAATGATGATTAAATAAATTGGTAAGTTGGATGATAACTCCTTTCTTTCTTTCTTTCTTTCTTTCTTTCTTTCTTTCTTTCTTTCTTTCTTTCTTTCTTTCTTTCTTTCTTTCTTTCTTTCTTTCTTTCTTTCTTTCTNNCTTTCTTTCTTTCTTTCTTTCTTTCTTTCTTTCTTTCTTTCTTTCTTTCTTTCTTTCTTTCTTTCTTTCTTTCTTTCTTTCTTTCTTTCTTTCTTTCTATAAACCAGGTATAAACATGCCAGGTATAAACATTAGTCTATCTGTCTAACCGCTTGTGATTGGATTACCCAGATTTTAATTCCGGTACAAATAAAAGTTGAATGAGAGTATAAACTTGACATACTGTAAGCTGGAGTAATGCAGGTTCAACTCCAGTCAACTCCTCCTGACTGAGTCTAAAAACAGGACATTCTCCCCCAGTCCAAATGAAATAATCATCTTGATTGTGCTGTAAATAGAATTGTCTTCCTCCTCGCTCGGGAAAACAGGAACCCCTCTTCAATTAAGTCGGCACAGATTGGCGGTGGTCTTTACGAGGCATCAGAAATCTCCAGCCGACTGCAATTTTCACCAGAGGTTTGGCACTCCCTTGATGGCTCCCTGAGAGGCTCTCAAGGGAAAGCCCTACTATTCATTGTAATTAAGAAATTTCTCCACTGCCGGCAGCGCGAGGCTTTATCGTTCATGCTTCAGCACACTATACCTACTGTACTGTAATCCCAGCTAGTGAATGGTCTGCGCAAGCAGGCTGCTGTCCAAAATATGCTTTAGACATACTGCAGCTAAATACAATTTTGCCTCCTCTTCTGAGTGCTTAATCCCGCTCTGTTCACACAGAGATTGGTTTTTGTGCACACGCAGTGTGAAGTTCACACATGCAGTATATAGTAACTGCACTAAAGGTCTACAAAAATAACAATGATCATTTTGTTCATGATTTCATGTTTCTGCTGAGATTAAAATGTAAAATGATATAATATGAAATATAACTTCTTTAACCTTTTTTTTGTGATTTATGCCATCTGATCTCATGATGAAAACATACATGGGAACGTTTTTGCAGGATGCAAAATACGTACCAATAAGTACATATCACTGCAGTTTCCAACACAAATGAACACTAGAGGCAGTAAAACAGTGAGCACTTGCAATTGTTTTCATACACAGTTATGATTACAGCTCCACATGTTTCGTTTTCCGGTGTTGACCCACACCCGTTTAGGGTTAGGATTAGGCAATCATGTACCTATTTCGGTGAGAGGGGGGTAATTATTTGGCGAAGACCAATGGGTTGAAAATGGACCTAACAGCAAACACAACAATCTTGTTCGGGAGCTCTGGCGGCACGGAATTGGACTTAAGATGCGGTATCCTTGGGTACGAATCTCATGAAAAACAAAGATTAGAGATCGAAAAAACAAGCTTAAACGGCATGCTTACGATTGCATTTTTACGTCACATTTGCTTGTGTTCATACTATTGGGTAGGTTTAGGTGTAGTGCAGATGGTACGTTATTTTAAAACGTCACAGAGCATTAGAGTTGTAGCACCTCTCAACGGACATTTCAAGACAGAACTGCGGTGTAGCCGACATATAGCGCAATTGTGCTCACGGTGACCCGAGTTCAGTTCCCATCTTGAGGTCCTTTGCTGATTCCGCTCCCGTCTCTTTGCCCAGTTCTTTCCTGCCGTCTTTCTACTGTCCTGTCCATTAAAGGCAACAACAAAAAAAAAAAAGACAGAACTGTGATGACACGTACAAATCCAACGTCTCACGTACCATATGTACATTCATCTGTTCTGAGGGGGGAAAATCAAACACTCTGTTAATGCCACTCAGTGTACATTTCTGTTTCAAACTGCAGTAGTATGTACTTATTGTAAGTATTTTGTGTCTGGTGAAAAAGCTCCCACAGGTACATTTTCATCATGAGATCAGGTTGGATTTATACATACGAAGCAACACTCTTGGCATAGTGTTGCTTCGTATGTATAAATCCAACCTAATCTCATGATGAAGCCATCAAAAAAAAGAACAAAACAAAACAGGAGCATAACAGAGCAATGAGTTATTAAGGAGGACATCCAGTTCATAATTTCTCATGGCATACGGCTGCGCTATAACTTGCATGTAGTCATGAAAAAAAAAGTGCTTAGATTTATTCCTCAAACAGTATATTTAAATCTGTCAAATTCATACATTATGATCCAAAGAGAGCACATTGTTTAAAAACAAAAGGCCATTTTGTATTTTTCTTTCATCTACATTACCATTCAACTGTCGAGGTCAGTATTATTTTTAAAGAGTTTTTGAAATAAGTCTCCTATGCTCACCAAGGCTGCATTTTATTTGATTAAAAATGCAGTAAAAATAGTAGTATTATGAAATTTTATTACAATTCAAAGTAACTTTTTTCTTTTTAATATAGTTTAAAATTGAATTTATTTCTGTGATGGCAAAGCTGAATATTCAGCAGACTTTACTCCAGTCTTCAATGTCACATGATCCTTCAGAAATCATTCTGATACGCTGATTTGGTGCTCAAGAAACATTATTGTCAATGTTGAAAACAGTTGCTTAATATTTTTTGTGGAAACATTATTGACTAGCATTTAACATTTATTTTAAGTCCTTACTTTCACTTTTAATCAATTTAATGCATCCTTGCTTAATGAAAGTATTTCTTTCTTTCTTTCTTTCTTTCTTTCTTTCTTTCTTTCTTTCTTTCTTTCTTTCTTTCAAAAAATCGTACTAAAACGTTTGAATAATTTAATGCATTCATTTCCATATTTGCAATATCCATTCATTCCCATATTTAAAGGGGACATTGGATGCACATAATTTTCCAAGTTGGTATGATTCTTCAGGGTCTTCATGAAATGTCTACAAAATCCTCAATGGTCATGTAAAACAACACCTTTTTTTACCTTGTTAAAAACGGCTCTGTTCACAGCAACCCATTTCAGTGCATGTCTCTTTAAATGATAATGAGCTACGGCTCATTCCGCCCCTCTCTTCCATTTTTTTTTTTTTTTGTGTGCTTTCATTGTCGGGTTACCGTCACCAAGACTCTTATGTTCACTTTTACATCTAACTACAAAACACCTGCATTGCTTACAAAAACATTGTTGATGTTACAGCTACAGATTACAACTGGAAATATGCTAATACAGGGCAGTTCGTCAGCGGTTGTAGGTGGGGCTTGAGCAGTATGACATCATATTGCTTAGAAAATCTAAATGGCTTGATAATTTAGGGGATTAAAAATAGGAGTAAATGGATTTTGATCACTGTAGGGTGGTTGTGTCCACACACTGTTAAGACACATTTATATGCAAACGCCACGTAAAAGTGAATTTTGCATCCGATGTCCCTTTTAAAGCACAAAACAGTCCAGAAAATGCATCAGTCAGCTAAGCGTTAAAATAGTCCTGACATCATGATTCAGATATCCTGCTTTAAGTTGAACTGTGATTAATGTGCTCTATCCATCAGCAACACCACAGTGGGAGGAGGAACGTACATTAAAAAGTGCTGCAAAGGCTTCTGCATCGACATCCTCAAGAAAATCGCTCGCAACGTGAAGTTCACCTACGACCTTTATCTGGTGACCAATGGGAAGCACGGGAAGAAGATCAACAATGTGTGGAACGGCATGGTGGGAGAGGTGAGAAGATTTCAATAGCCAAATCTGCCGATGCGTTTTGTTATCGAACGTTGCTTTTCCATTTACAGAGCTAAACAAAGGTTAGATTGAATAAAGTTTTGTCCACAGAAGCGTGGTGCGCTTCTCTCTCCGTCTCTCTACTGGAAGTAATTTTGTAACAGTCAAAGCCTGATAGCAATCAAATGTGAAATTGGGGAAAGGAACTAGATATTTGTTCAATTTGGATCCAGAGAGAGTGAAATGCTGGAACTCAAGTTTCATCTGGCTGCAAAAATGAATCAAAATATCCCAAGTGTTCTGTATATAAACTTTGCAGCTTTTGACTAAACCTCCGTGTCGTCTCGTCTCCTTCCACAGGTGGTGTACAAAAAAGCAGTCATGGCCGTGGGCTCCCTGACAATCAATGAGGAGCGCTCAGAGGTCATCGATTTCTCCGTCCCCTTCGTGGAAACAGGGATTAGTGTGATGGTATCCCGTAGCAACGGAACCGTCTCTCCATCAGCGTTTTTAGGTAACTATCTGCAGGGCACAGCGGCTGTTTTCTTGACGATCGTGAGGGGCAGGTCTTATTTCTACCTGTCAAAATATTGAAGTCTTCCCACCAATCAAACTGGCCGATAGAGTCGCCCACAAATCCGCTGAAGTGGACCTCTTTTAGATTCATAGCACCCTGAGTGCTCCTTTATGCTTGATGGCACTAGATCAGCAAGCCATTATTTAATTAGCATAAGGCCAATAATTACCGGGTCTGAGAAACTTCCCCAATGGACACTTGCCAGTTTCGCATTTGCTTCCCACGGTAAAGCTCTTTAATCTCTTCAGCTTGTCTATAGTCACATATCAAGCCTGGATGATAGTCGCTGACTGTGACTTTTTTTCCCCCCGATCTACCTGTCTCTCGCTCCTCCTTCGCCGCAGAGCCCTTCAGTGCGTCTGTGTGGGTGATGATGTTTGTGATGCTGCTGCTGGTGACTGCAATGGCTGTCTTCATGTTTGAGTACATCAGCCCCCTGGGCTTCAACAGGAACCTCGCTCAGGGCAAAGGTACGTAACTAGCACTCTCAGCTACTCGCTCCCTCCCTCCACGCTTCCTCCTCCGTTTCCCCTGCAATGCAGTCGCTCTTTGAGTTTGAGGCACGCTCGTAAATCCTTGCCCTGCTCTGATAGAGCGACTCACATCTGCACCACAAACCCCCCGTTCTTTTGCAAAACATAAAGGGCTTAATTTATACTTAATTTCACCGCGTTCGGCGCCGAGTGGTTTCGGGCTCCGAGTTAGTTCAATAAAGTTTAATTAATTTTCATTTGATTCAAGTGGATCTGATTTAATTCTTATAGCTTCATTTGGAGTGCCTTTGTTACGTGGCACTGAAAAGCATTTCTTCTCTTGTTAGATGACTCATTTAAAGCAAAAGGGAGGCACGTCAAAGCAATCTAAAGATAAATCGGCTGTCTATTTCTACACCCACCTTACAAAGGAACCGTTTCTAGCTTCTGTGTATTTATCCTAATGTTTCACGGTGAACTCCTGCTGCTCATATGAAAACAAAAGGCCTGTGAACTGTTCAAGAATATGAAGATTAACAGGGCGCTGTATGTTGGCTTTATTCTGTGCGAGTGCTCTAATGACCGTGCAGAGGGGAGATTATGTTATTTCTGAAATTAAAGCACTGAGAAAGGCTTTGGCGCAAATGAAGAATGTTAATGAAAACGCATCTTCCGCAGATCCCCACGGACCATCCTTCACCATGGGGAAAGCAGTGTGGCTGTTGTGGGGCCTGGTGTTTAACAACTCTGTTCCCGTGCAAAACCCCAAAGGCACCACCAGTAAATTCATAGTGTCTGTCTGGGCCTTCTTCGCTGTCATCTTCCTGGCCAGTTACACTGCCAACCTGGCCGCCTTCATGATCCAGGAGGAATTTGTGGACCAAGTGACAGGTCTAAGCGACAAAAAGGTAAAACAATATTTACATACTAGCATTCAAATATTTGGGTCATTAAGATTTTTAGTTCTTACTGAATTCAGCTTTACCACCACAGGAATAAATTACATTTTAAAATATATTCGAACAGAAAATTGTTCTTTTAAATTGTAACAATATTTCACATTATTACTTTTTTTTTTTTTTTTTTGATCAAGTAAAAGCAGCCTTGGTGAGCATAAGAGACATTTAAAACATTTACATGAAGTCAAACAAAAAAAATATTCAGATATAATTTTTGATATATTTTTTTATTTGTAGGTATAGGACACTATAGTTTATTTATGTAAGTGAGGATAGCAAAACAAAGTAAACTGTGACATATTATACCCCAAATTTCTTCATACAGTGGACTACCAGTAAAACCAAAAAATTTGATTTGATACTTTGACCTGACCATGTTTTGTTACATACCTTTTTATCAAAGTTATTTGACATTATTAAGATGAATTTGTTCTGACACAGTTTAACTCTTCAGTTCTTATCATATTTTATTACCATTTTCTAAACTACAGTGTTGAAGGTGTCTGAATAAAATTTGGTTTGACCGTATCTCACGACCCCAAATGTTGGAACAGTAGTGTATACATTTATTTATACATATATATATATATATATATATACATATATATAACCATTTAATAATATTCACATTCTTAGTTAAGTTTATCTTGCATTTAGGTCATGTAAGCATGTTTATTGATAGATTATGTGGCAAAGTGTGTGTGTGTGTCTCCCAAAGATCTAATGAAAGCTATGCCACTGATGGCAGCACAGTGGTTTCGATCCTGTAATAGCACAACAAAGTAGTTTGACCTTTGGTAAGACGTTGCAGTCTCTGCTGGGTATTTACTGCAGTCTAGAGTGTTTACTTTGCAGGCTTGAAGTTACGTCGGCCGCTGGATGTTTTGTTCATGAGAGTCGTATCCAATACTAACAAGTGCTCCTCCTTTACATGAAAACAAAGCCTTCACAACTGATTAGTATTTATTTCAGGCAGAGAATGCACAAGAATCTTTCATGAGAATCCTGCACCACGCCAGCACGCAGCTGTGAGTGTTGGAGGACAATGAGCTTGAGCCTTCTTTAAAATAATTTAAATTCTTGGAAGCTTAAAGGAGCACTCACCCCCTTGTCATCCAAGATGTTCATGTCTTTCTTTCTTCAGTCGTAAAGAAATTATGTTTTTTGAGGAAA
The DNA here is from genome assembly GCA_019740295.1 of Labeo calbasu. Lineage (NCBI taxonomy): Eukaryota > Metazoa > Chordata > Actinopteri > Cypriniformes > Cyprinidae > Labeo > Labeo calbasu. Next base: position 11,954 of record JAHKKF010516129.1, read on the forward strand.
ACATTTCAGAATTTTTCTCCATATAGCAGACTTCTGTGGTGCCAAACTTCCAAAATGCAGTTTAAATGCGGCTTCAAACAATCCCAGATGCGGTTGTAAACAATCCCAGCCGAGGAAGAAGGGTCCTATCTAGCGAAACAATTGGTTATTTTCATAAAAATAATACAATTTATATACTTCTTAATCTCAAACGCTCATGTTGTCTTGCTCTCTCTGAACTCTGTGAATTCTGGCTCAAGACAGTTAGGGTATGTCGAAAAACTCGTATTTTCTCCCTCAACTTCAAAATCATCCTATATCGCTGTTTTACCTTTTCTGTTGAGGGTGTTTGATCTTCTTTGCATGTTCACTTTGCAAAGACTGGGTCGGTTCTTCTGCAGCGATGTAGGATGGTTTTGAAATTATTTTTGAAATTGAGGGAGAAAATACGATTGAAGTTTTTCGACATACCCTAATTTTCTTGAGTCAGAATACACAGAGTTCAGGCAGAGCAAGACGTTTCGCTAGATTTCTTCCTTGGCTGCGATCATTTACAGCTGTATTTAAACTGCATTTTGGAAGTTCAAACTCGGGACACCATAGCAGTCCATTATATGAAGAAAAATCCTGAAATATTTTCCTCAAAAAAGCAAGGACATGAACATCTAGGATGACAAGGGGGTGAGTACATTATCTGTAAATGTTTGTTCTGGAAATGGACTTCTCCTTTAAAAAAGGACTATGCATTGCAGCATAATAGAATAGAATAGAATAGAATAGAATAGAATAGAATAGAATAGAATAGAATTCAGGGTATTACTGTTAATGAAAGGCCTGGTGGTGGAGCTAGTCAAAAATACGGTAAGTTTTTGACAAGAACAAGTAAAAATTTGACCTACTAGCGCATCCTGGCAAGTATAAAATATTCTATTTGAAAATCACAACTAAAACAAAGCCCAAAGCCTTTTCACATAGATTGTGAACTCTGTTATGTAGCGGTGAGCTCTATTAAAGTAGATGCATTTGTCTTGTTCAGCTGTCATGGGAGTTTTTGTTGGTGTTGTAGTGTAAGCTCAGCGTTTGTGAATGGTGTAGAGTGTTGTGATGCAAAATTGTATCCACAGAATACAAAGAATTGTGCTTCTGTACAAATTTTTTGTCCATTCAGGGACTATTTAAGTGTTGAAATACTTGAAATATGGCTGGCCGGTGAAAATAAATAACCATACTGAGTCAAGTACTTTGAAAGAGTGCAGAGGCAAGAGAAGAGCAGCAGGTGTAGACTGGCTCGAGAAGAGCTCCTCAGCTACTTATTCCAGACAAAAAGGGCACTGTTTGGCATGTAATAGAGAATAAATGGTATAATAAGACAGGCAATGTCAGTTCTCTAAAATAGAAGTCAAGAGGGGAGTGGAATCCATGTATTATAGGGGCTTGAGGAAGATATGAAAAGCAAGAGGAAACAGCTTAAGACGAAGCCCCATCCTTGCGCTCATAGCAAAGCCATGCATTAAAGAGCCACAACTCTGGTCAAATAGTCAACAAACAAACACATTCAAACACATGTCCAGTCTACTGGCAAAGTGCTTCTTTTCTATGGCAGATTGGTCATATGAGTGATGCAGAATGGAGTCTAAAGAAAAGATGAAAAGAGATTCTTGAGCGAAGCTGCCGGGCTTAGTTCTGTGATGTTAGGCTCTTATCAAGCACGTATTAACCTAAATACCCAGCTAGACTACTTATTAATGAAGTTGGTGATAAATGAAATCAAAATTATGCAATCATTTTCAAGCAGTGTCACTGTACACTCTTAAAAATAAACATTCCAAAAGGGTTTTTTCGTAGCGATGTGATAGAACCATTCTGGGTTCCCTAAAGAACTTTACAGTGAACAGTTGAAAGAACTTTTTCATAGATTTTAACAATCTAAAGAGCCTTTTCCCACTAAAAAGAAACTTTTTTTGTGCAGTCTAGGTTCCGTGGATGTTAAAGAGAACCTTGGTTATTAGGACTTGCATGGCTTAATATAACATAAATAATGTTTCTTATGAAATATGTAATAGAAAACCTATGAAAGACTTGCATTATTTAAAAAATCCATGTTTTATACATATTTTGGACTACAGGGGGGCGTCATTATTTTGATGATGTAAAATGGTTGCACTTGGTGAGCTACTGGCACTACCTATTGCTAATTTTACAGCAACACAACATGCAGATACGATAGCCACAGCTACTGAAAGAGCTTACAGGTTTACCAAATGCCTTACCATAGATTTTCCCCCACAAGGAATCTAAAACCCCCAGGATATCAAGTAAAATCCATGCTGAGAAAGTCCTTCAGTGGCTGCGGTGTAATGACAAGAGTCGGCATGTTTACATCCTGTCAGGACGGCATCTAGCGTTTTTTTTGTCTCTGCCGTTTGTAAGCCCTTTCATGTGCTCTACTAAAAGCCTCAAAGGCATGAGGGCTAAAGTGGAGTGAACAAAGATGCGGGTCTTTAGGAAGTTTTATTCATACACAGGCATCTTCCCATTCTTTTCTCATCTTTGTATCGCTAGGACAGCAGTGAAGACTTACATCGCTTCTTTTGTTTCCACTTGACTTTACAACCAAAAGCCGCACAATGTGGCATTGTATCAGTGTTTTATTTTCCGAGTTGTGTTGTAGTAAAAATAGCAACAGGTAGGCGCAGTAGCTCACAGAGTGCAACCATTTCACGTCATCAGAATAATGACGCCTCCCACCATAGTCCAAAATATGTATAAAACAATGTGGATTTTTTTTTTTAAATAACGCAAATAAAGCTAATAAAGAACCTGAATTTTCAATACTTGCATTATGATTAGATTAGATTAGATTAACAAAGTCCTCTCAAACATGTATTTAATACTGCATTTACTGTACAATGAACTCTTACAAGATGTTTCACAATACTGAACGTGAGTTTTAAAATTCAGGTTCTTCAAAGTTTTTCTTACCAATAACTACAGGATTGTTTAGTTGTCTTTTGCTTTTGTAGAGATTTAAAAAGCTCTTACTGTTTCTGTACAATACGATTTCTCTACATAGGAGTGCTAGAGAATGAAAAGTTCTTTGTGAACTTCATAAAATTTGGGTTGTAAAACACTTTTTGGTTCTTATTAGAAGCAATAATTTGAAGAGTGTAAGTGATAAAACTCAGTGTTCATGTTTTTTATGGTTTGTATTTATTGCCATGGAAGCATTTTATTTCCTGCTGTGCTTTTATTGATCGTTTATTTTGTTTTTTAACTTTGCAGTTTCAGAGTCCCTACTCCTACTCTCCTCCTTTCCGTTTTGGAACTGTTCCTAATGGCAGCACAGAGAGGAACATCCGTAAAAATTACCCCGACATGCACCAGTACATGGTGAAGTACCATCAGTCCGGGGTGAACGATGCGCTGGTCAGCTTGAAGACTGGGTATGTAAAGCACACCCTCACTGTGTTTATCCTGTCAGCCTGAGCAGAATGGGTGGAATAGTGAATGAGTCATTGGTTTTGCTGGCATATAATTTTCTTACACTGAATGCTGGCCGTGATTCTGTAAAGGATTTCACTTCCAGAATAAAAATTCTGATAATTTAATCACCCCCGTGTCATCCAAGATGTTTCGGTCTTTCTTCCGTCCAAAAGAAGTGACGGTTTTTCAGGAAAACATTCCAGGATTTTTTTTTCCATATAATGGACTTCAATGGGGATCAACGGGTTGAATGGCCAAATTGCAGTTTCAGCGCAGCTTCAAAGGGCTCTACACAATCCCAGCAATCCCACATGATTGGTCATTTTCTAAAAAAAAATTAAATTTATATACAAATGCTCATGTTGCCCTACTTTGACTCCACACATTATGTAGTCTTGTTGGAAAGGTCACGTGTGACATAGGCGGAAGAATCAACCCAGTGTTTACACAGCGAACGTGCAAAGAAAGTTAAAATAAAAATAACAATGTCTGACGATTTTGAAGTTGGAGGAGAAAATGAGATGGGAGTTTTTCGCCCTAGCATACCTTTTTGAACCGGAGTACACAGACGCAATACGTGAAGTCGTGGACAGAGCTAGTGCAAGATGAGCATTTGTGGTTAAAAGTATATATGTTTGGGGTTTTTTTAGAAAACGACTGATCATTTTGCGAGATAAGACCCTTATTCCTCAACTGGGATTGTGTAGAGCCCTTTTAAGCTGCACTGAAACTGCAATTTGGACTTCCAACTCACCAATCCTCACTGAAGTCCATTATATTGGGAAAAATCCTGGAATGTTTTCCTCAAAAACCTTAATTTCTTTTCGACTGAAGAAAGAGACATGAACATCTTAGATTACATGGGGGTAAATAAATTTATCAGAAAATTTTTATTGAACTAATCTATTAAAGTGTCATAGTTATTACAAAACTGATAGTTCACCCAAAAATTACAAATTTATTATTATTTACTCATTTTTTTTTTAGGTTTACATTTTAATGAATAAAAAAACAAAACAATGAATAGTTTACTAGTTGACAATAACAACACTGGGAACAGACTCAAATTTATTATAAACTCAACATTATATATATATATATATATATATATATATTTGTTATCACGCTAATCTCTAGATAAATAAAACCTCAGTTCTAACACAAGGAAGTTTGTGCAGTTTCTGTTTAATGAAAATGATAAAAATCAGTGATGGTAAAAACAAATGGCCCTAGTTCATTTTCTGACAATTTTAGTGGGTACTAAGACAATTCAGCTTCATATAATTCATGAAACACAAGCAGTACCGCCATCTGAGTATTATGAGGTACAGTGAAAGAAGCGCAGTAGATCATCAGCGACTGATATTAAACAGCATTCATTATCTCTCTGTACTGCAGCAAGACTGTCGTTGTATATTAGCAGTTGCGTACAGCACATGCACAATATTAAATTACCTTACAGTATATTAATAAAGCATAGATGATTTCCTTTGGAAGTGCACTGCATCGTTTCTCGCAGCTCGGCGTATCTCTACACATACTGCAGATCCACCGTTACAAAAGAATCATTGAGCAAATCTACTGGATGTCAGCGTGATCCCTGAGTTACATTTGACATTCTTGAAATGTCAGACAACCAGACTAATGAGTCTTAGACAAAGGCTTTTCCAACAGAGAGATCGAGTTTGACAAGCAGCCCACCGTGGCTCCAAATGTCAGTTTGTAGGTGGGGTCTAAAGTCGGGTGCACACAGTGGGATTTTTCTCACGTTTTTGCTGTTGGAGACAAATTTCAGAGCTCGTAGGAGATTTCTGTCATGAGCTGGTCATATGATTGCTGTCTAATGAAGAAGCACAAACTTGGAACAAATATTTTTCCAAAAAAGCATTACAGAGAATTGTGCCTCGCAGGCCTCAGTGTGCAAGTTAAATGCGACAATGGCAAGATGCAGACTTATATAAACAAACAATTCTGTAAAGTATGTAGGCTTTTTATTTCTTACTACTGGAATGCATTTTGTAAGTAAAAAACAAATTCAAATTTTCTGCTCCCTCTTGCAGACACCAGTTTGACAACCCCTGGCATAAAACATTAAGCCAAAGTCAATCAAATAGCTTTTATTGCGCTGTTTTTCTCTCTCTGTTGCTTCTGGTGTGATCGCACCCAGTGCTGTCTCTCACCTTAAACTCGTGACTGTGCGTCTGCATCATTGCTGTAAAGTTAAAACGTGTTATGATTCATTCGATGCTTTTGGTGACATGGCAGTGGTGTTAAGGCATGAGAATGACTCAGAACATTTAACCTCTCTATTTGCCATCTGAATAATGTCTGTGCTCTTTCTTTTTTACCAGCAAACTTGATGCCTTCATATATGACGCAGCTGTGCTGAACTACATGGCCGGTAGGGATGAGGGCTGTAAACTAGTGACCATTGGCAGTGGCTACATCTTTGCTACCACTGGCTACGGCATCGCCCTGCAGAAAGGATCGGCCTGGAAACGCCCGGTGGATTTGGCCATTCTTGCTATTATTGGTGATGGTAAGTGCTTGCATGCCTGGCAGCAGTCCAGAATGCTGCGCATTTTAGAAAGAAAAGCTTGAAAACTGTATAAACCCACTTATATTACAGCTGTACAAGCACTACTGACCTTACCATGGAGTCCTCAACATAGTACTATAAGGATTGAAATTCTTATTAAATATGTGTATACATATGCCGGCAATAAAGCAAACAATTCTAGGTTATGGCTGTGCACAATAATAATCTTCACACTGTTTAATTAAATAACAGTATTTTCATTATTAAACATTATTATTTGATGATTAACATTAACAGTATTTGCACCGAAGGTGCGAAGGCCCCTATTGTATGCGTTGGCGTTCTTAATCTTATTCTTCTTCTGTTTCTTCCGCTTTTGAGTCTATGGCAGCCCATAGAACCTCTTGTGGGAAAGTTGTGAAATTTGGCACACTGATAGAGGACAGTCTCAACATTAACTACAGAAAGTTTGGAGTTTCTAACTCAAAATTTCTAGTGCCACCACTGTCCACAGTTCACCCATGTTTATGCTATTAACTTTTGACCGAATGGAAAGAAGGAAAATTCATTTCTTGGCTCATGCTGAGCCGAATGAACACCAAAATTTAAAAATGGTAAGGATTAGTTTTTTCGCTATTTTTATTAGTTTAAAAAAACTACTTTTTCAAACTCGTCCTAGACAGTTCACCAAAACTGGCTCAGATCATCCTCAGACCATGCTGGCAAAAACTTATGTAAATCAAGTTGATTAGTCAAACAGTTTTTGAATAATGCACATACAAATTCGACGAAAAGCACGAAAAAAGCATCTGAGACTGTATCTCCACAACGGTTTGGCTTATTGAGACCAAACTTGGTGTATTATAAAAAGCATGACCTGAGGCGACTTGCAGTGCTTCGGCAATGTGCCACCTAATGGTCGGGAGATATGAAAAATGCTTTTTTTGCTTGGCCATTTTTAATTTTGTCGTAAAATGCTATATTTTATGAACGTATTGCCATGTTGTTATGAAACTCGGTATGTTCTCGGCACCACGCCCTGACAGTACTCAAAAAGTTTGGGGGCAAACATTTTCAAAAATGCTAATAACTTCTGTTTAAATTAGCCTATTGTAATGAAACTGGTCTTGATATATTCCTTGGATAATGCCGAGAACATCGATACCTATTTGCCATAATTGGATGAACTTCCTGTCTGCCATTTTGATTTATGTTGAAAACCTACTTTTTTCGAACTCCTCCTAGACCATTAGTCCGATTTTCACCAAATTTGACTGGGATCATTTTCAGACCATGCTGGAATGATATACAAACGGTTTTCGTTTGGCGTATCAATTAATTTACTGGAAGATGCCAAACTGCATCTGACGCAGTATCTCTGCAAAGCTTTGACATATTGACACGTTGTCACCTCTGACTGACCACGCCACATCAATTTGGTAACAGTGCCACCAATTGGTCGAGAGTTATAAACCATTCATTAACCATCAATAATGAAATTTCCAAAACTGTTAATAACTTTTGATTGCATAAGCCTATTGTAACTGGTCTCAAAATATTCCTTGGGTCATGCCAACAACATAGATACCAATTTTCAGCTGATTTATGTTGAAAACCTACTTTTTCAAAACTCGTCCTAGACCGTTTGTCCGATTTCCCCCAAAACTGAGTAATATCATCTTCAGACTGTGCTGACAAAAGGTTATAGATTTTGTGTTGATAAACGAAACTGTGTCGAAAGACATACAGCAGTGCAACAAATGTGAGGCATGATGCCAAAATGACTCTGAGGCTATATCTCTGCAAAGCTTTGACATATGGACACCAAATTTTATTTGTGCCATTGTCATCTCACACTGACAACACCACATCAATTTCGTAACAGCAACACCTACTGGTCGACAGTGATAAATCTTTCATTCATATTAATAGTGACTGTATTTGGTTTTTTAAGCCATTTTGATTAAAATCATAAATACTGATTACAATTAAATAGGCTTTAATTGATGCAGTTGGTCTGATGCTGCCAGCCATGCTGGCATGACTTATCTTGACTTCTTTGTGCTTGGCCCCTTAATTGCTGCTTGCAGCTATATTTATTACAGTTGTTGTTATTATAAAATTTTAATTAAATTTGTCATAGTGAAAAAAAGGTGAAAAACAGGACATCCAAACATTTTTACCCCTAAGAAAACATAGGCCATTAGGTGACGACTCATATTCATATTTATGTGTACTCCTGTCTCTATGTTGAAAATATGTCTGTTTCTTATTTGTTTTGCTACTGTTTTTGATAAAAGCGTCTGCTTAATGCATAAATTTAAATGTAAATGTCTGCCCTAAAGAGTTTTTATGCAGTGTATTAAAGCCTGAACTAGAATGTGTTTCATTCATGCAGCAATGTCCATCTGTTAAATTATTTAGCATACTTTTAGTTCAGGGATCTTCCTTCCTAGACATCTGCAGTATTTCTCTCTCTCCATACTATACGCTGTGCTTCACAGGAGTGCTATATGGCGAGCATGAAAAATGGCAGAATTATCCTCCTGGCAGCTGCACCTTGTAGAGAAAGAGAAAAAAAAGTCTCAGATGGTGCTAACATATGGCTAAAGCTTGAGTGTATAATTTTACTGATCCTCACTTTGACATGTTAGCGCATGGGGAGTTCTGGAACAGGAGGATATGTCTGTGGAGGTGTAGTAGTGCGGCCCACTGATGTGTACATGAAATGGGAGACAGAGCTGATTGATGACGTGGGATTGGGCGTGTGCGTCTCTCCTCAGGTGAGATGGAGGAGTTGGAGGCTCAGTGGCTGACTGGGATCTGCCACAATGAGAAGAACGAGGTAATGAGCAGCCAGCTGGATGTGGACAACATGGCTGGAGTGTTCTACATGCTGGCGACTGCCATGGGTCTCAGCCTCATTACCTTTGTCTGGGAGCACCTGTTCTACTGGAGGCTCAGATACTGCTTCACTGGTGTCTGCTCAGGCAAACCTGGCCTGCTCTTCACCATCAGCAGGGTAAGGCTTCTGTTCATATAAACATCTGTACCTGGGTATAAAATGAGGAAATCAGGGCAGGATTTCCTTTTACATGTTTAAAATGTTTTTAGTAGGGATGTGCCTGAATAGTGAATCTGTATTCGGAAAGGCACGGAAAACGAATAACGTGTTCTACGGAGCCAGGGACAGCAGCTTGATAGTGGTAGCCTGTTACATTACAGTACAAAAAATTTCACTAACGACATAAATCGAGTAAGGACACATTGATTGATAGTACGATGGCGAAAGATTCGCAGATCCTGAGCATCTAATCTTGTAAAATGTGTGGTAAGTACTGCCGCTCAGTAGTATACACTAGGAATGCGCGATATTGGATTTTTGCCGATATCCGACATGCCGATATTTTTCAACTCATTTTGGCCGATAGCCGATGCCGATATATTATGATATGAAAATAACTATAAATAAACTATATATCAATCGCTGCCTTTTTTGTTTTTTTCAAACAAAGTGCGGTGGTAACTTTAACATTTTAAGAATGTTATGTAAGAATTCATGTAAGCTATAGCTCCTGACCTTTAAATTAAAACATACTCATGATTTTATGACATCAATTACTGCTTTATTTAATCAGAAACATGGTCTAAACGTTATTTGTGTATTTTACTTTCAATTTATTAGAAGTAGGCCAACAGCGCCCCCTACGGAATTAAAACTCCTTACCTACCTGCCGCCACTGCACATGCTATTACTAAATGCAGCGATCCAAAACAGTGAATCTAATCATCATTCAGGCAAAACTGCTTCAAGAAAGAGCCACACTGCTGACGTGATCTAATCGCTAGCACACCCTGAGCACATGAGTTATTCCTCTTATCGGCAAGACATATCGGCATAATTTTTCAGAACTAGCCAATGCCGATATTTACATTTAAAGCCATTATCAGCGCATTCCGATATTGTTCTGATAATATTGTTCATCCTTAGTATACACAGAGTGTGTGTAATTACAAATCTTGAAGTGAAAGTAAAAAACGAGCATGCAATTAAAAATGATTTCAATGCCTCACATATAATAGTGGCTCCCTGATGCCTGCAGTTTATATACAGTATAATTACCCAACAATATAACTGCGAGAGAAAGCATTGAAATATATTTTTTCCTCCCATTTCATATTTATTCTCCTTTAGGGGTTCCATAGTGTGTGTCATTTTCTTACCGAACAAGGTATTCGGATGCGGGCACATCCCTAGTATTTAGTGCGTTTTAAGCCTGGTCTGTCATATACAGTAGTATAAAAGGCAAAATAAAAAATAGGAACAAATGATGGACAGATTATTTTAAGATCAAGTAATAATTGGCTGACCCCCCGTAGTACTGCAGGAGACCACCTAGGGGTTTTGATCCCACTGTTGAAGGTTTTGGTATTTGCTGAACTGGATCGCCCTCACAGTTATTAATTTTAATATCATGCCATAAAAGATGTCCTCAGTCTCAGTCAGTGGGGACAGCCAATATCACTCATCTTTACTTCTGAGAGTGTCAGTGGTAATCCAGTTAACGTTGGAGCTCAGTCTTTACTCTGACATGGGCATTGTTTGAAAGAAAAAGTTTGTCAGAGATTTGATTTTCAACCACTTGTTCCATGGCCGGGGAGCTTAAAATGACAGCGCAGCAGTCTGTTTTGACAGCATGATCTCTAGCACAGCCAAAAGCTCAGTATGTCTGTGTTTAGTTTTGATCCCTGATGGGTTTGTGTACATGCTGTCAGTGTGGAAAATATGGTGCCTCTGATTAGCATCTTTAAGGTAATGAAATGCGGGTGTTGGAGAACTCAAGCATAACTGATGTAAGTGTTTACTAGTGAAAAGAGATTCATAGAGATAGTAAGAGGAAAGGAAATGCGCCTTTCAAAATAAACCCCTCGGCAATTCGTTTTTACATTTGAAGGCATCTGTCTCACTGGCTTTATCTATGCCCTGATTAAAAACTTCATAAGTGCTCTTTGATCACACTGATGGGTACATTTGCAAGTCACAGACATCACAATTAATGTATGAATATTGAGCTTGATGAACTCTTTTTTTCCACAGGGTATATGGAGCTGCATTCATGGGGTTCACATCGACATGAAGAAAAAGTCATCTGACCTGGACTTTAGTCCACAGTCCAACATGCTTAAGCTTATCAAGTCTGCAAAGCAGATGACTAACATGACCAACCTCAGCGGCTCCAGGATCAACTCCCCTAAACGTACCAGTGAGTTCATGCATTCGGCGAGCCCCATGATCATGGACATGATGGCAGAGAAAGGGAACTTCATCTACACCGACAATCGTAGCTATGCCCAAAAGGACATCTACGGAGACTCCAGCGACTTGCAGGCATATCTGGCCAACCGCCACAAGGACCATCTGAACAACTACATCTTCCAAGGTCAGCATCCCCTCACCCTCAATGAATCAAACCCTAATACCGTAGAGGTGGCTGTGAGCGCAGACACAGCCCAGACCAATGCAAAGCCCCGAGCTCTGTGGAAGAAATCTGTGGATACTTTGCGTCAAACCCAGGGGCCTGATACCCTCGACCCCCGTTTGTCCATGAAGAGCCAGAGGTACCTGCCAGAGGACGCAGCACACTCAGATATCTCCGACTGCTCAAGCAGGGCCACCTCCTACAAGGATCCAGACAATAACAAGCACCTGAAACCCAAGGATAACTTAAAAAAAAGATCGATGACGTCAAAATACCCTAGGGATTGCAGCGAAGTAGAGCTGTCCTACTTAAAAAATAAGCAGGGCGGAGCGGGCCGGGAGAAAATCTACACCATAGACTCTGACCGGGAGCTGAGTCTGCACTCAGAGTCACAGCACTACAGGGAAGGCAGAGGCCTGACAACAGACGATTTGGATTTCGGCGAAATTTACTCAGACCACAATGACAATTACAGGAAATGCGACCAGCCCATCATCCATCTCAACAGCAGCCCCCTACATCAAAGCGACACGGACCTTCTGCCGGACAACGTTTACAACAAGCACTACAGCGTGAAGGAGAAGAACCTTAGTCCTCACGAAAGCAATGACCGGTTCAAACAGACTCATTGCCGGAGCTGTCTTTCTAAGGTCACCAACTACGGCACGGGGCCGTACGCCGGCCTACGCTCGCCGTATAACCGGTGCGAGGCGTGCCTCCACATGGGCAACCTCTACGACATCAGCGAGGACCAGATGCTGCAGGAGGCCATGATGAGCCCTAGCATGCACCAAGATGACATGTTTAGCCACTACTGGCCTCAGACGGATGGGCCGCACGTTCAGAGGAGGAACAGACTGAGGCTCAGCCGTCAGCACTCCTTTGACAATATCATGCTCGAGAAGCCCAAAGAAATTGACCTGAACCGGCCGGCGCGGAGCGTCAGCCTAAAGGAGAAGGACCGCTTCCTGGAGGACAGCCCTTATGCAAACATGTTTAACATCAAGGCTGACAAACTATTCGGCAGCAGGTCCATGCTCTTTAACCGAAACCTGGAGGAAAGCAAGCGTAGTAAGTCACTTTACCCTGATCACCCCTCGGACAACCCCTTCATGCAATCTATACGGGATGACACTCGCCTGGTCCACGGCAGGAGCTCCTCGGATATTTACAAACAGTTGGCTCCCATCAAAACGAGGAACGAGAACAATCTGAGGTCCTCCGTGAAGTCCACCACTTCATACTGTTCCAGGGATGGTCGAATACCCAATGACATGTACATTTCAGAGCATGTAATGCCTTATGTAGCCAACAAGACTAGTGCATACTCAGCTCCCCGGGTTCTCAATTCTTCGCAGTTTAGCAATAGACGAGTGTATAAGAAAATACCTAGTCTCGAGTCAGATGTTTAATGCTTTTTTTGTGTAGTTGAACTATTTACTCACTTAGAATGCCACAGTCACCTACATCTACAAAGTACCCGAGATACCGCTCTTCTTATACGAGCGCTTTCCAGAGGTTTTCAGCATTTTAAAGATGCCTTCTGGCCAGGTATCTGCAGAACGAGAGTTAGTCGAGCGCAAGCCAATAAAACGTGAGCCGGCATGGAAGTTGTTAATTATCCCTAACACTCAGTGTGCACTCGAAACGCTGAGTGCTAGGACAGATGTGCCGCTTCAAGTCCGGGCTGAAGCAGATCCTAGGGTGGGGTTTCAGGTATTTGGCCCCACGTTGCATGTGACAAGAGCGTATATGTATCCGATGGACTGTGGCTGAAATAGTTCCTGATCTTAAGGCAAGCAAGGGTATTTCATCCATGGCACTCAGCAATTGCATTTTTGCTTTTATTACTATAGACTTGGGATTTTTGGCATTCTAATCCCTATTTAGAATTTAGACTCTTCTCTATCTTATTTGGTAGCACAATAATCATTAGTTAACCGCCCACCTCTGCTTTATAAACAGAACTTCTATATTACCGTCAGGAATAGATTTCTTTTGCATGTGTGTTTCTTTTCTCGTCTTATTTCGGTTGAAGATATACTTACATTAAGGTGATTTCGTTCGACAGCTGAGGTGGTCATCTGTGCAATGAAAACTTGACCTGTATGTAGGTTGTTCGACTGGGAATATATCGTGTCGATCCTCCATTTCCAGATTGTGGGGAAGTTTTTGCGATGGAAGTTTGTCGCGCATTTATTTCATTCGAAACTTCCATCCCGTCACTGTACACTGTGAAACCGAATCAGAGCATCACCTCTCGAAGACTGTTGTTTACTGTAGTTTGGCGGAGCCTCGCTTCGCTGTTGCGATCCACCCATTAAGTGTAACGAGGGCCGCGTGTGAAGCTTGAAGTCTGACCTAGAGCATTGGTTTTCTGTTGCAGTCCGTAACGCCATCAACACGCTATTCGCATTGAGGACTACCACGCAAGACCTTTGTTCTGCAGACCTATTACTACACTTTATACTGTACAGACACACTCGATGAACTCCATGCAATGTGAATCAGAACACATAGCCAAATCGTGTATTAGATCAAATACCTCAGGATGGTTCTGTGTCATTTTGTGTAACGTTTTCACGACCTAAAGGCACATTCACATTGCGTATGTTTTCCTCCACTCCGCTATGGTTGTCCGAGGACTTCCTTTGCAGTCGCGTTTAGAGAGAGGATCTTTCAGCCATCTTTGAAACAAGCTTTATGTTTACGACTCCAACGCTTGTTGGAAAACAGGATGTGTATCGACATGAACGTGTTGCTTCGTGTTGCTCTCATATCAGACTTGCTTTTCTTTGAACTTCCCCAATAATGTGACATAATTCACTGTACACTTATCTCGAATATGTCATCACTGTCATAATCACGAACATATTCATCATATGAAGTGCTGCTTTAAGAAGCTAATGTGCGTATGCACATGTAAAATATCAAGGTCTTGTAATCATATATGCCATACATAGTTTTTACTCTTTGCAACTTGTTTTTCAGTTATTTTTTCACCCTTGTAATAACCCCCGTCTTTAAGGAAAATGTATTTTGATTACATGAATTATAATAATGGCATGCGACTCAATTGTAACTCTTTCTATGTTTTTGTTATGATGTTATGATCACAAATTATTTGTAACAGGGTGCAAATATAGCATATATATGGAAAGAAAATGTTCATTCATATTGCAGAGCTGCTGTTTCGGGGAAATAAGCAAGGTATTAGCCTCTAGTATTAATCACAGAGCCACATCTGCATTGACTTCGTATCCTTGCGAGGTGAATATCCTTGCTCTTCCTCGATTGGCAGGTGAAAACATCACCAGCTGCGCTTTCTGTATCTTACCTGTCACATATAGCCAGACTTAACTTGTAAAGAGAGAAAGAGAGAAAGAAGAAAAATCCTTTTCGGGTCTGCTATCCCTCCAAAGATATGACGTCTTCTTGATTTTCTCTATTATCTATGGTTTGCTGTAAGAATAGAGCTTTTTTAAATCCTCAAAGACTTAGCAACTATTTTGAATATACGACACTTGTAAATTGCTTGTAAATTCATACTCAGATACTTCATGAAAGTTACGAAGATACAGAGTAAACAATATTTTTTGTGTGGGTTTCACAGGTCTGTACAGTAGCACTCGTTTTCTGTAGCGTACGTACGAAAAAATGACATCGCTCACAAGGTCTGCATCCAAATGTCACCTTACGAGATTTCAGAGTCTCCATGCAGTTTGTTATCAGGGATTGTAGCCCTGCGGTTTTTTAAGCTTGAACATTTCGGGGCTGGGCTGGGGAGGTTGGGGGTTGGGACTACAGGTATTGCGGCAGATTTTTTTCTAAGTAAATACTGTCAATCCACTTGAAGGTGAGCTTGGATCAAGCATGCCTACAGATCGATGGGAGGAGAACTGGCCTCTTTGGTTCATAGACGTGTGCAGGCTGCGAATCCATCCTTCTCATGAACCAAAGCTCTGTGGCCACTATAGCGTGTCGTTTAGGCCGCCAAACTTCTGGGATTTTTACACAGAAACATCTTGAAAACCAAAATGTACTTTTTACTTCATCCTTCTGCATTTGTCGAAGGCTATCGGAGGGGGTCGGCTGGAACGGCGCAGGTCAGGTATTGATTGCAACTGATACAGATGAACTGTGTGGGATTATTTTATGTAGCAGTTTTCGGCTAGGCAAAAGCCATCTGTAGTTTATTAAAAATCTATTATATTATATTTTTGCTTTTATTTACCTCATAGAATAGTACACAAATGTGAATTTAACGTAGCTCAGATGCCGATTATTTCCATAAGACGAGCTAGACTAGGCAAAGTACCGTAGTTCAGTTTCTAAACGTCGAGGATTTTTAAGTCACAGAAAAAAAAATTAGTACTTTCTCAATACACCTTAAACGCCAGTTAAGGGTTAATCTGCTTCGTCCGTCACGTTCGTCACGCTCTTTCAGCAGAGAAGTGTGTTTGTGTACGTCTATCTGCGAATCGTAAAGAGAGGGAGCTTTTGGATCCGAGTTCGTATGCTGAACATTTACACGTTAAAAGTCCTTTCAGACAACAGAGATGCATCCATCACCACGGGTTTGTCTTGTATAAAAACCCCATTAGACTAAAAGATACACACCGAACCAATTTTCTTTCCTTTTGAGGCGAGTTTTATGACTGAACATCAGAAAGCGAAGCATGGGAGAGCAGGGATGTGAGACGTTACTTGACATGACAATGGATCTCCTTCCAAGTCACTTCTGCATCCACACGGAAGACTATTTGAAATCCATTCTTTCCCAAACCGCTATTTTGCCAAGTGCAGCGTAGTAAGAACAATAGGCCCTTTCGGCTGCCAGGCAAGCTGTTGTACTGTCACTGCATCATTGGCTGTGTTCCCATCGAGGTAGTTTCAAGGAGAAATCACCTCTGCTCAAATTACATCTGCCAGAGCCACACAAGGCACGGTGAGAAGGGGCAGGTGGCTAAAGACAGGAGCGAGAGTCCTCATGCATGACTGTGTCGACCGCAGCTCGCTCCCTTTCGTTCTCAGGCCGCTTTACAACCCTCAGGAAGACGTTTGCAGGGGCAAAAATGGCAGCTTGGAAACATCGCGGAAACTGCGGCTCTTTTTTTCATCGTTGCATTACTGATATTAGGATTATTCAATCACACTGAGTTTTAAAACCTAACACCGCGCTTGATTTCTGTAATGCATTTCCAGTGACGGATATTTTAAATGCTTGATTATTTTAATAATAAATGAAGGACAGACAGTGATTTAGTGGAATTGTTTGGTTGTTTGAGTTTGAGCACCAGAGGTGCTGGAATACTTGCACTTAATAAAGGACAAAAGAACGCTGCCTTCCGTGTAAAAATGACAATTTTGATCGTAGTGGACTCGGAATGGAAATAAGCATTTGTTTGAAAAGAATCACTTGTGTTTCCTGTTTAAATAAACACATCTTGTGAGCTTTGCATTCATATTTTCTGTGGTTAAAAGTAGAAATTATTTTAGAACAGTGTTTTCTACTGGGGCGGGTGGGGATTGTTATGTGACTATAACCTATTTATCACTGAAACCATGTGATCTGCTGCCTAAATGTTCTTTTATAACGAGCATTATCACTTGTGTGCGTACTGAACTGTCTTAAGAACTTTTTAATGTAAGTTGAAAGTAATCGCTTACATAAAGCTGACACAAAAACTTGCATAAATGAAATCATTTCTGCTATTGGCAAATTGCATGAGAAAGTACTAATTCAGTGGGGCGGTTTGAACATATCTCCTGTTCTCTCTAAAGTACATTTCATTTGTAACATAAAGTATTGTGTTCGGGGTTTTTTTTCGTTCTCTGCCTTTTTATGTGTATGTAGATCATATTAAAGGAACAGGTCTGATATGTGACTTGTGAAATGTCAATACGATGTGGTTGCAGGACGTGTGCTGGGTTACAAGATGTAAAAACATGTATATAAGTCAAAGTTTCATTTTTCTAATAAAGGCTCTTTCTGCCACTTTATATGATCACTGTATCTGTTGCGGTATGTTTCCGAAGCCCGTGCTGCAGGTGAATTTTTGCAGACACCTCGAAAGTTCATGAACGGGGGGTTGGGAGCTGACTGACAGCTCTGGTAATTGCATGTGATGATTGGTACATGCTGTATTAGCGCTCAGGCCTCCAGTCTTCAGCCTGAACATGTGTGAAACAGAGGCCGTGACCCGGCAATATTACACGACTCAAAAAAGCAGCTTTGCTATCAGCAGAAATGAGGCATTATGTGTGCACAGTGGAGACGCTCGTGTTGAGAGACGCAGACAGTGTTGAGAGTTGTTTTTTTTGTCTTATTTTTGCACCCATCTAATCTATCTGTTTAGACAACCCATGTTTTTAGTGGAGTAATTAAATATGCTGGATTACGGTATCATTATCAATATGCTAGATGATATCAGTGTTTTTTTTTTAATTAATCAAATGTAAATTCATGCCCCAGTCACATTTTCTTGGTTAAATACTTACACTATCAGGAAAAAAAATTCTGTTTTATATTTTTACCAACCTGGTCTCATGACGAAAACGTACCTGTGGGAACTTTATCGCGAGACATGAAATGTGTACCAATAAGTACACATCACTGCAGTTTCCAACAGAAAAGTCCACTGAATGGCGCTAAAATGGAAAAGATGAACATACATATGGTATGTTTTATCTGACGTTGGTTTTGTACGTGTCACCGCAGCTCTGACTTGAAAGGTCCACTGAGTGGTGATATAACTCTAATGCTCTGTGACGTTTTAAAATATCGTACCATCTGCACTACATCTAAACCAGGGGTGCCCAGCCATGAGTTTAGTTCCAACCCTGATCAAACACACATGTCTGTAATTATCAAGTGCTCCTTCAGATCCTAATTAGTTGGTTTAGGTGTGTTTGATCAGGGTTGGAGCTGAACTCTCACGAATGTGATGTAAAATCGCAATCGTAAGCATGCCATTTAGCACTTTTTATATGTTATATTTTGTAATATTGGCGTTGATGAGAATTTTTTTCTCATCCAGTGTTTTGAGGAGGCACTGCGTCCCTTGCCTCCTCGGAGGAAGCACCCCTGAAATATATACATATCTCATGTCTCATATATATATGAGAGTGTTGTCCAGAAAGTATCTACCCATGTAATTTAAAAAATAGAGACCTTTATCAAAGATACAAGGTACAAGAAACTTTGTACAAAGAACAATGATGCCTCAGTCCCCTTCAAAGGTGATTTTAGTTTTAGGAAATGCCAGAAGTCGCAGGGCGCCAAATGTGGGCTGTAGGGGGGCTAAGTCACCTGGATGATTTGATGCTTCACCAAAAAAACTCTGCGTGAGACTTGACGTATGGCCAGGTGCATAATCGTGATGAAGCTGCCAATCACCAGCTGTGGCCATATTTTTTTTTATGATATTGCATCTCTCATCACATAAAAAAAGTAAATCATAAAACTGAATCATAATTCAGGCCATTCTGCATCAATTTCCACCTTGCTGCAAAGATTGTGCTGTTCTAGAACTTGCACCTAACCTATGCAGCTCTGCCTTTGTTCTAAGGTAATGTAATATTGATCATATCTGATATGACTGGGACAAATACTCCTTCAATATCTAAATAGGCTTTGTGCTTTAGAGAGAAGGCGGCGCTATCATTTACGTCTTTGCTATTTAATGGATTTTATGCTTCTGGTGTTCATGGTCGAATACACTGGAACAAAGCACAATAACTTTACTGTGGAAGACTAACAATGACTCACTTTCACTGGGAGAAGGAAAACAATTGAAGATGTAATCTTTAGGAGAAAAACCTGCTCGGTGTAAATGAATTGGTTTAGCTGAAACTACTTGCAGCATTTCAGCACTAAAGAATTTGTAATCATCTTCACATAAGGACGCTAAAACAATGTTACCTGTCTAAAACCATTACTCAGCCATGGAATAGGTTCTTATTTTAATCTCATGAGTAATCTCATTATTTTTTCCAGAAGAAAGAGAAATGAAAAAAGAACACAGAGGAAGATGCCGCAAGCACTAAAAGGAAATACGCAATGACAGCAAATCTAGGGGCCGGCATCTGTGTGCTATGAGTTACTTGCATGCGGAATGACTTCGGCTGCAGATGCGCCTTTGTTGCTCACCGAAGGGAAATGAATAAGTTTGCTCAGCTTTGCTCATTTTCAAACACTGGCTAATGTGGGCTCCTGATCTCTCAGCTGTATCTTGTAAAGCGCTGCAATTAATCATCACAAGTGTGATGTGGACTGGCAGCACTGAACCTGTAATTAATTACTTTACAAACTAGCCAACAAAACCCACTTCCAGAGCGTTTACTCTTTGGAGCTGACATGGGCTGACAAAATATAGCATTCTAGGCTAAACACTGTCCCTCTCCCTCCTTTTCTTCTGTTGTGATCCTTCTCTATTCAGCAGAACAAATGAAACTCAATGTGCATGAATCCAGATGACAAATCAGAGATTTTCATGATGAATATATCGCACGGTTATAAAAATGAATGCCTTGTGACTTCTTCAACTGACCTTACGCTAATGATACGTTCAAGTCATGTCAGAAAGATTGTATTTATGAATTAAATGCACATGAATGCCACTGCAATGTCACAATTTTGAGTGGGAAAATCTGAGTTTCAGAGACTGCAGCTTGTCAGTGTGAAAGGGAAAACATGACGCACACAATGCAACATCTGTAGTTGATGATAGATTTGTCGAAATGTATGAAATTATTATTTGTTTCATTTACAAAACTAGCTAATGTACAAAATATGATAACCATTTTACAATAGAATATGTAACTAAATAAAAATATTTTTAAAAGTGTGTAGTAGAGCTTTCACTTACCCCCAATTCAATTTGAGTACTGGATTACAAAACATCCTCGACTGCGATTTGCCTGTGTTGAGTAACCGCAAAATACCGGAAGTCTCGCATTCCATGGAGGAGAATCCATGAAACGCATTGTAAAACCAGCTAAAACCAGCCTAAGCTGGTTGGCTGGTTTTAGCTGGTCAGGCTGGGAGACCAGCATCAAAACCTACCAGCATATGCTGTTTTTTTCCACCAGGGAAGGCTGCATGATATAATAAACCCATTTGAAAATCATAAGCATAATTTTATTTTTAGAAGCAATAGTTTCTTTTGTGAATTCATAAACAATTCAATTAAATAAATATAAGCAATGCAGGTTTAATATATGCGCTTTGCCTGTATGTTACGTACGTGCGTCTCAGAGCAACTGCAATCACAGTAAATGCTGCTGGACAGAAATATTATCATTTACATGTGTGTTGCGTCTAAAACTCAGTTGCTGAATATTGATGTAAGTGTGGGTTTATTATAGCCCAAGGTTCATCTGGGAACGCCATTTCATCAGATTTGTAAGGTAAATCATTTATAACGCAAGGAGAATACATCATTAGCTTTCTCAATTACCTAAAGGTTAATCGCGAATTCAAAATAAAAGCTTAAACCCTCACTCCGAGTTTACACGTTTTGATGAACATATGTTCAAGTAATTACAGTGAATGTAGCATTTCTGTCATGAATAAATGGCCAAATATTAACGATAAAGTGGACATTTGAATTAAATGTTTAGTCAATATTAAACAAGGTTTAGATCGCTCTGTAGCGTATTAAAACAATCGTCAGCCCGTTGGCGCCCTCTGCAGGCATTTATTATAATGAATTTAGCTACATTAGCTCTATTGTTTATAATAGGTTATGTATTTTAATAGTTTTGTTCAATAAAACCATATGATTACTTGCTTTTGACACTTTATTTGAACTAATTATTGCCACTTCGTAATTATATATTCAAGTAATTTTAAAGGCTATTACTCACTTAGGTCTATTTTTATAACCACAATATATATTTGTGCGTGTGTGTGTGACCACAAAACCAGTCATAAAGGACAATTTTTGGAAATTGAGAAAGCTAAAAGTTAAATAAATAAGCTTTCCATTGATGTATGGTTTATTAGGATAAGACAATATTTGGCCGAGACACAACTATTTGAAAATCTGGAATCTGAGGGTGCGAAAAAATCAAAATATTGAGAAAATCGCCTTTAAAGTTGTCCAAATGAAGTTCTTAGCAATGCATATTGCTAATCAATAATTAAGTTTTGATATATTTACGGTAGGAAATTTACAAAATATCTTCATGGAACATGATCTTTACTTAATATCCTAATGATTTTTGGCGTAAAAGAAAAAGCGATAATTTTGACCCATACAATGTATTTCTGGCTATTTCTACAAAGATACCCGTGCTATCTAAGACTACTGATCTGTCTACTGATTACTCGATTACCGAAATAATCGTGACAGCTCTAGTGTGTAGTGTAGTACAGTAGCGTGCACACTAAGGAAATCATCAGTCAGCAGTCCTTCTACCTATTTGAGAAGTGACTTTTATTCAGTATGGATATATTCAGATCACTGGGTCTTGTTGGCCTGAGGTACTGCACAGATGTAATGGCTCATCTTTCTAGAGTCATAATGCAGGGGGCACAAGATTTATGTGATACTCAATAATGCTCCATGCTCTAAGATACCTTCTAGCATTATTAAAAGTCAAAAAGTTATCTGGGTTAACAGTATGGATCCCCCAGCTGAATGCTTTGAATATGATTTCCAGCAAATGGAGGCAGACTTATTTGGGTATCTAGGGCATGTATTCAAATGCATGATACGCTTCCAGCTGCATGTTGACTGCTTATCTGTGCAAGCTTATTCCACATGCTGCATGTCTGACTCTTTTGTCCTTGTATCAGGTTACGACCTCACACATGAACTTCTCCGATCCCAGAGGAGAGCGATAGAGAACAGTTTGTATCTTGCATAATTCAATCAATTTAGCAAACTGTGGAGGTGGGAACAGTAATATTATCATGGTTAGCAGCAGAGCAGTTGCAGAATGGCGCTGGCATTCTGTGTGGTTTATTGTGTTGCATGAGTCATAATTAAGCCTTGTGCATTATTTACCACTGAATGAGATAATTTGTTGATGGAAGCCATAAAGCGACAGCTCATAGCCATAAACAATTCCGGCAGGTCTTTGAATGGCAGTCTGTGCCTTTCATCCTGTAGGAGGCTACATATAGAACTAAATGCTTTGACGGAGCATCACCCTGAGTAGAAAACACTAAAATCAGCGAGCCATTGAACAACTCTGTTATGATGGAGGATGTTACAACTATCAACTGCTGTTGCTGAAATCTCACTTCCAAAAGATGAACACTAAATATTTATTTTATTTATTTATTTTTGTACATTTTATAAAGGACCTAGTTTCAACTCACAATATAGTGAGTTGTAATTCAAGTCATTTTAAGCTCAAATTAGAAGAAATCATTTCTATCATGACAACTCTCTGAAGATTTTAGCATGGTAATGGATATGACAATGTTAATGTATTTGGTCTTGGCAGAATAGACCTGCTTCTGCAAAGCAAGTACAGCAACTTGCTACTAGAAATACATACAGGCGTTGCGAGTATTAAAGACATACTGCTGCTGCACAAATAGCATATATAATAACCCATAGCAGATCTGTACAGGTTGAGCTGGGGAGGTGGAGGGTTTCTGAAAGCATGCTGCGAAATGCTCTAGTGAATGCTAACCAGCAATTTAAACATAAAGTAGCAAGCTCATTGGCTGCAGATGTGACATGAACCAAACAGCTTAATGCCAAGTCGTTTAATGCTGTGAATATCATCAGTTTGCAGTAATGACCCATCAGCCTGTGCCATCTAGAGTTTCATGACAAAACTTAGCATTTATTAGACTAGTTTAAGCTTTTTTTTCTTTTTTTCAAACCAAGGCTCAGTAGAGCCAAATGGGGGGCATTTGGTGGCAAATCTAGTATGACAATGTGATTTTACCATCACATAAATTGGTATTATTATTAGGGTGGCCACCTGGCAATAGATCTGCGGGACACATGTGAAACAGATACATTTACTACTGTTATGCTATGTAAATACTGATTTACATCTGTTGTCATCTGCACTTATGTTTCTGAGCCTGCACATGGAAGCAAGAGAAAATGCGTCGGTTTTGTGTGAAAGTGAAGAGAATCCACCTGCGAGAGAAGAGATTTTGTGCTCGCACATTTTGATGTGTCTTCGCATTACAATAATGCGCTCTGGACATTTGTCATTAAAATAATGCCATAGAAACCGCTTCAAACAAACTATTAAAGTAAGAAGAAAGTTGTGTTTGAAAGCTGCATCGATTTTTTTAATTAGTTAAAATTTTCCACAAGTTGATATGATTCTTTAGGGTCTTAATGAAAAGTCTGTAATATACTTTGGTAAAAATTCTCAATGGTTGTGTAAAACAACACTCATTTTACCTTGTCAAAATGAGCTCTGCAAAAATCATCCAATTCTGAGGGATTGTTCCTTTAAATGCAAATGATTTCTGCTCGCCCCGGCCCTCTCTTCTCTCTGTGGAGTGACAAGCCTGTTTACTTTAGCCGCATTTAGCCGCGTTTAGCCACAAAATTTGCTAACTGGCACGTTATTAGGAAAGGTGATTGCAGAAATTCATAAAAAAAAAACCTTATACTCACTTCTGCTGTAGAAAAAGGGGATATTATTTTTACAGATTAATTAAAAACCACTGCATGGATTATTATCATTATAGGGTAGATTTGTACATACACTGCCAAAACACATTAGTGTTCAAACAACACGAAAAAGTGAACTTTGCATCCGATGACCCCTTTAAAATGAGAATATTGTTTTTCCGTGTGCGCCCGACCATTTCTGTCAGTGGTGCTAGAACACTTGATGAGGTCTGCACATCCTTTGTGCGGAAACTACATCGCAAAAAGAATAAATGAAAAGCTTTCTTAAAAAGGCAAATGTACATTTTCTTGATATGACAATCTGATAAACCAACAAACAACGCGGGGCATTTTCTCAACATGTGACGTGCGAGTGAAAAAAGGGGTGAAAATGCTGTGCGGTACAACACAAAGTAGAACAGGTGGTCACCCTAATTATTATATCAATAAAATGCCACCTTTGACTAGTAGCCCATCATAAAAAATGCACCAGAAAGCAGCAGCTTAAAGCACAACTGACCCTTCGTAAAGACCCGCGCCTCCTTAGTCAGTGAAACATACAATGCAGAGCAAAGAGGACACTGACAACACGCCAACAGACAAGACAGAGCAGATTACTTTTGGTATAAAACAAAGTCTCAGCTTTCAAATTTTGTAATTTTTTAAAGAAATTCATATAATAGATGTTGTTTTGTGGCTTTTTAAAGTGTTGCTACAAATCGCTGTAGTTCAGTCATCTCTTCCTCTTTACTAGTCAGAGCACAAAATAAGCATAAATGAACATCAGAAGGTATCTTGTTTCAACCAAGGAAAGATGTCAATACGTACAAGTCCACCAGCGTTAATCTACTCTCCTGTCTGGTTTGGTTGGACAAAATAGCAGATTCTGTATTATGATTGGTCAGATCGCATGTCAATCAAACTCCCTGCCAAGGTTCAATTGAGGGTGTTCTCATAAGTGTTTGTGGCTGAGAGGCTAATCCATGCAGAATGAACACATTTGATCATTGTGGATAAGCCCCAGTTGCTTTTTGGGTGAAGGGCTGGCGGTTGTTTGCTTGTGACGTTAAATCTTCAATGCAGTCATGCAGACATTGGCCGTGGGGAGTTTCTGACAATTTGAGATATTAGCATTCAGATTGCCTCTACTGACAGTTTAATATAGAAACTTGCCATAGATATCTTATAAAGCGGCTCTAATTTTCTTTTTTTTTTTAAACCTAATTATGTTTTGCCACCTTGAGACCATCTAAAATGCTCAGACGACAACAATACGTGAGTAACACTGCTCTCGTTGAGCCGAGGGCACATAGTTAGCCATCCATGCGATGGCTTCGAGGCTGGTTTAAGGACAATATGCAAGACAACCGGTGACTCACTGCTGTATGTAACAAAGCTGCTGAATATCTCTTTTAATAAGCAGAAGAATGACTCATGTGGACTAAGTTTAGTTTGAAATCTTTGAGATCTAACACTCTCGCAATTCAGCGAGGGCAAAGACAGCGCTCATTGTTCACTGTCTTCTGTTATCTACACGCTCTGACTTGATGCAGTCAGAGCTTTGACTGTCCTTCACAACTCAACAGGCAGTGATTTGAATTTCAGGCTAATTTAGTTAGCAGCGAGACTCTCTCCGGAGAATTCCACTCCGTATCTGAACATATGGACAGCGTCTCAGTGGTAAGGCTCCATTTGGGGGAAAATCTCCAATTAGTCAGAGAGACGCTTTCATGGCAGAGCTATTTTCCCCATCTTTATATTTAGATAATGAGTACTATCATATTTAGAACATTTGGTCATCTGGAGGTAATTAAATTCATCACACAGAGCAGACAACGATAGCTCATTAACATTAATACTGTAAGTCGAATACTACGTGTCGAAACTGTAGTATCAAGTTTAGTCATCAGGATTGGCTCGGGGGTTCGTTCGTGGTAAATTTTTGACAGAAGTGTGTGGCGCTAATCCATACGGCCAGCTCCGTTATTGAAGGGAGCCGCGATGCATGAAATTAAGTGTTCGCGTTGACCATCCCTCACCGTCCTCTTCTGCTCTCGGCTCGGCTAACTTTTGAGCTGCTCTCTGCACTGTAAGTTTAATTAGTACCAAAAACTGCTACCTTTGCTGTAAAGTCAAGAAAGAAACAGAGAAAGTCACAGCTCGGATCAATTCGCAGGCTCCTCTGGAGTTTCACTCTAAGACACGAAGTCTGGTGTTGTGAATGCTAATGCCGGCGACTAGCGCACTGCTTCAAACCTCAACATCCGCCTTATCTCTGCGCAGGCACTTCACAGAACTGCAAATGACCCCAAAAAACAAGTTTGAGGAAAGTTGCTGAAAATTCAAGGGCAGCTTAACAAGATAAAAAGGAAGCACTAAGCCATTTTAGGGTGGTTGTTTAATATATTATCTTTTAATGAATACAATGATGGGGAAAGCAGTTGAGACAGATTAAATTTGTCTGACAAACTGGCTTATATTAGGCAATCGTATTACCATACAGGCATATGAATTCTCTATTGAAAGGAAAAGAAATGACGTGTGCTACGGAACCTCTAAAGAACGAGATGGGAGGAAAAAAATATGTTTTAATGCTTTCTCTCGCAATTATATCTTTGGGTAATTATACTGTATATAAATTGCGGGCATCAGGGAGCCGCTATTAATATGCGGGGTGGGGAAATCGCACACTCGCTTTTCGCTTTCGAGATTCGCGATCACACATACTTATTACACAATTTATAAGATTAGATGTTTGTCAGTGGTGCTCAGGATCTGCAAATCATTCGCCATCTTCCTATCAGTCATCTGTCCTTACTCTGTTTATGTGGTAAGTGAAATTTCAAGAAACATTTTGCTCTCTAAGGTGTAATGAGAAATTTGCTCTTCCACAAAAAATCTATTATCAACCATTTTCTTCTCATAGGAGTGGGCAGAAAAGACTTTGTAAATTTTATGGGTGTGGCTTGTGGTCTCATCCATGTCCAGATATTTTTAGCTGTACAAAACAGCTCGTTTTTCTGCTTGATATTGCAAATTGGTGTGTCTTACCATATTATTTTAAAGAAGTAGTTCACTTCCAGAACAAAAATTTACAGATAATGTACTCACCCCCTTGTCATCCAAGACGTTCATGTTTTTTTTTTCCTTTAGTCATAAAATAATTATGTTTCTTGAGGAAAACATTCCAGAATTTTTCTCTACATAGTGGACTTCTATGGTGCCCTTGAGTTTGAACTTCCAAAATACTTTTTACAATTTATATACTTTTTAACCTCAAACGCTCGTCTTGTCTGTTCTTTGCGTTTCGAATGCAAACTCTGTGTAATCTGGGTCAATACAGTTAGGGTATGTCGAAAATCTTATTTTCTTCTCCAACTTCAAAATTGTCCTACATTGCTTCAGAAGTACCGACCCGGTGTTTACAAAGTGAACGTGCAAAGAAGATCAAATGACCTTTACAAATAAAGATAAAACAGAGATGTAGGATGACTTTAAAGTTGGAGAAGAAAATTAGTTTTTCGACATACCCTAACTGTCTTGACCTGGATTACACAGAGTTTGCATGTGAATCGCAGAGAATAGATAAGATGAGCATTTGAGGTTAAAAAGTATATAAATTGTGCATTAAAAAAAATAAATAAATAACCGATCGTTTCACTAGATAAAATATTTCTTTCTCGGCTGGAATCGTGTAGAGCCCTTTGAAGCTGCATTGTAGACGTTCAAACTCGCTGACACCATTGAAGTCCACTATATGGAGAAAAATCCTGTAATGTTTTCCTCAAGAAACATAATTTCTTCAAACTGAAGAAAGAAAGACATGAACATCTTGGATGACAAGGAGGTGAGTAAATGATCTGTAAATTTTTGTTCTGAAAGTGAACTTCTCTTTTAATGTATCATCTTAATTATGAACACACTGGTTTGTAGTGCAGTTTTACCGTTTACTACACGTTGTTGTTGTTCTGGTTATTTCCCTATAGCGGCTAATAAACTGGAAGTCTCGCCAGTAGGCTTACTTTCACGTTGATGAATAAGGTGGATAGAGAAGTTCACAAAGTCTGGTCTTTGCAAAGTTGCAAGCAGTGGTCAAACTGTGCAGAGTGTTTGTAGCATATCGTAATCAACATCGTAACATCAACATTATTAATGCAGGATTAATGTTCCACATTTAAAAAAAAGGAAAGAAGTCACATTCAATCCAGTGATTTAGAGGTGGCTGCCTGATATGTACTGTATCATCCCAAGTCCAGCTATTTTAGTAGCACTCATTCATCCAATGAAAGCCACCAAAATTGCCATTCTATGCCAGTAGATGTATAATAATGTGTTTTATTAGCTCATCTACGCCAGTGAGCAGCTTGATGGCATTCGCATCCTACATTGCTACACAATGTGGACTGTATATTAGAATCTCAGATGCACAAAGATATTAAACTTGCACATAAATAAATCAGAAATCAAAAACAAACTGTGAAGAAAAAAAAAAATGAATTTAAACCCCATTTATATTTTTTATATAACTCTGAGTCTGGTTTATCCTTTAACTACTTGTAATATTCTGCAAGGTTTCCAGTACATTTCTCATTTTAATTAAAATCTCTATATTAAAAAAACGCAGTACGTCACGCTCTGAGGACAGAACAGATCTCTCTGGATACATCACGCGCTCCAAGTCAGATTGTCAAAAGAATGAGTATGTGCTGCTATATCATAAGCACAGACGCATTCGTTTTCAAATAGCTAAGTTACTGAAAACTTGCCTGTGCCTCGTGTTTTTGTAATTCAGGGCTTCAGTTCTCTTTTTTACTGAAAGCAGTTGAATCATTGTGATAACTCTTCTAAGTGTTGCAACATACCAATTAAAACTCAAACAAATAATTGATGAAACGCAGCTTTTAGCTGAAAGTGAATCATGTTTATTTTGCATTAAAACATCCTCCTTTGCTTTTAATCTGAAGTCACGACAGGAGCCATTTAATAGTGAATGTGGAGGCCAGACATTTCAGTGGGAGCCTTGGTTTGGCCATATTTCATCGTTGTTCTCTCTGAGATATTTAAATAGATGATTCATAGCTCCTTCAATGACTCAGGGTATAAATTTTTCAGCAGTTCTAAATATAATTTATGTGGAGATATTGGTCTGTTCAGAATGTGACAAAAACGCCCTATAGACGTTTTTTCCAGTGTATCGCACAGATTCAGTTGTCAGTAAGTAGACAGTGAGTGTCTGTGCATGTCAAACACCTCGGATCATTTTTATCTGATGCTTTTTACCCAAAGCTACTCTAGAAAACCCAATTTCAAATACAGCAAATCTCCCAAAAGCAAGTCTCGCAGTGTGTCTCAATTTCAGGGTTATAAAAGACAAACGCTACATGACTCCCACTGAACATCCAACCCACCTTACGGCAGAATACGCAGGCCACGGTAAGGTAATACTTTAATCTTGACAAAGTTTTTAAGCAGAAAAAAGGGATTTCAGTTAATCTTGGTAAAGGGTTTATTATGTCTTTGAGGTTTTCTGCTGTTTGGTGGCTTTGATAAAAGCCATGGTGACACCTTTTTCTGACAAATTTCCCCTTCCTGCACTTTAAAAAATGCAAATGCATATTATCCAGTTTACAAAACATTTTGAGTTTCAAATACTAAAAAATGCTCTTTTCTTGAAACAACATAAAAACCCTTGTCAGACCAACAAAATTACCCCAGTTGTTGTCCCAACTAGTCAAACACAGTTGTCTGAACAAAGAGTTTCATAATGTTAAAATGTAAGCATGCATTGCAGCATGAATAAATGATGCAGTTACTGTTATAGGATTACTGTTTTGCTGTTTGCTGACTTCATTTGAACTTTTTGTTGTTGTTTTGTCATTATTGTTAGTTATTTGTTGCACTGTGATGTAAAGAGCTCATCTTTTTATCATTTGTTGAGGTTTGTGAACCATTCTTGATGTTTGTGTCTCTAGTTTTGAGGCCTAGAGTATGTTTAACCACTTACTTCTAAAGAGTTTGGTTCCAAAACGCTATAAATCCATTTTGATTAATTTGAGTAAAAATGTGTTTTCTTTACCAAGAAAGTGGCAAGATGAAAAGCACTATTTTCTGTTTTAAACTTTCACATACCACCTTTAGTTTATAACATTAAAAATT
>JAHKKF010516130.1:4518-24528 GCA_019740295.1 Labeo calbasu
TTGAGATTTTGAAGCAAAATAAAGTGCATCCATCCATCATAAAAAGTGCTCCACACAGCTCCAGGAGTTAATAAAAGCCTTCTAAAGTGAATCTATGCGTTTGTGTGAGGAAAATATCCATATTTAGAACTTTATAAAACTGTAATCTCTAGCTTCCGCTAACTGTCATATGTACGTTCACGAGATGTGTGGTTCCAGCAGATGACATAGGACACAGGTGTAACATTAGCTCTGTTGAGAATATGCTAGCCTCGTGAGAACCAAGTTTTGTTTACAGCAAAGGAAAACCAGTATCCTTTCGGCTAATATCGGAATCCTCCAACATTTTTGTTTTTACAAATCCTCATTTTGTACCTCTAATTCATGACCGGTGATTTGTTTTGCTTTCTCCTCTGCGCTTCCACGTATTTCTCTTCTCACCGGAGCTAACCTGAACGCGCGTACAACAGTTAGCAAAAGTTAGACATTACAGATATGGATATTTTTGATATACGCATCAGTTAACTTCAGAAGGATTTATTAAAAAAAAATTTATCATGAATGAATGCAATTTTTTTTTTCGTTTCAAAATCTCGACCATCATTCATTGCTATTATAAAGCTTGGAAGAGCCAGGACATTTTTTTTTTTTAAAATACAACTCCAGATGTGTTCGTCCGAAAGAAGAAAGTCATATACACCTAGGACGGTTTGAGTGAGGAAATTATGGGGTAATTTTTAGGTGAACTGTGCCTTTAAGGGTGCTTTGAACAGGCTTTGTGTCACCTTCCGAATTCTGTGTAAAGGCACAATAGTGCATAAAATTCCAAAATGCACCTGCTCTGACCCACCTCAGCCCCTAGTATCGTCAAAGGTGGCACTGATGCTGCTTATGTTTAATTGCTGTTCACACTGACAGTAATTAAACTGTTAAAGGTCTCAGAGTTGCTATGATGTTGGTTTCTAGTAGGTGTTCCTGCTTTCCTCATTTGCATGCTCTGCTCAACTTTTTAGCTTTGCTAATGGTGTCTATAGCTCACAATGTGAACACCCTTAAATCAAACACAGCACCAGAATAGATTTAAACTGTATATATTTTCAATATACATTTAAATGTTTATTATTTATGTTTTCATTTTACATTTTTAATGTCATAGTTTAATTCACCTATTCATGTTTCTATATTCATTATTTCGCATCCAAAAAACTAAAACATTATCCAAAATAATTAATATCAATGCACCTAAACTCTGTTTAACCTGGATGCACTTACTAAAAATAAGTCATTTAAAATAAAATACACAAATAGTATGTAAACAGCAACCTCCTGGTCGAAAACTGGTTTCTTTGGGACACTCGTCTGCTTTGTGTTGATTTGGGCTATCTAAACGCGTGCACTTCCTGGATCTGGACTGTCCCACCGCGCATGGGACGCCGCTCAAACCCATCCATCCTACAGTCTCTCGGGTCAGTTAGTATGCCCCATATCTCACGTTACACGCACAATCCCGTTTTCAGCGTGGACAGGCGCGCTGAGCGTCGAGGCTCGAGCTCATTCTAACAGGTGGCGAGCGATTTCAGGTGGAGCAGCAGTTCATTCACTGAGCCGACCGACGAACGAACGCTGAGAGGATCACTCGCTCCTCAATATAAGCAATTCGTGGCGTATTAACACAGTCTAATCGTCGTATTTAGGCGAAGGACAGATTGGTTTAATTAGCCTTCGGCTTACAGGTGGGCGAGAGCCGTTTGTAGGACGGCCCCTCTTTCAGTTCCTCAACAGGAGACGCGGGACTGTCATTTGTTTGCCATCCTGTGGGACAGAAGAAACGGCTCCGTTAACAGGTGCGAGGACAGACAAATACACCGGCGTTAAGTCGTGTGTTTGTGCGGCACGGGATTTGAAGAATATTCTCATTTGTGTTCGCGCTAAATTAGGAGCTTTATCTACATATCTAGCATATCTCCGAAGCCTCTTTCGTTCCGGAGGAGGACCGACAAAGCCATGTCAGCCAAAAAACGGGCGGATTTCACGAGAAGGAGCCGAAGCCCAGCGGTGTCCGAGGCGGAGATGTTTGGTGATTTTCAGGAGTGGTGCCTCCGCACTTACGGGGACTCCGGCAAAACAAAGACCGTCACCCGGCGAAAATACAACAAAATTCTGCAGACCCTCTTACAGAGCGACGACTCGGAGGGCGTCTATATCGAGAGCAACCACATCAACGCCAAATTTAAGTTCTGGGTGAAATCCAAAGGTTTCCAGGTGGGCAACACTGACGGCAAGCCGAACGAGAACGGGGCAGCGGACAAACCGGTCCTGTACGTTCCCATCAAGACAACGGTTAGTATAGGTGCTCTTTTTCCCCGTCTGCTAATCAAACGCGTAATAGTGCCCGATATTTGCCTATGCAAATTCTGAGCCAAGCGCACAATGGCGCACGTTTACGCGTTTCGCTGCCGGTGAATCTCGTTCAGGGTTGTATATCTGTAGTTGAGCTTACGTCTCTCTCGGGTCTCTGGTAACCACTTGTTCCTGTGCCACTCCGCCCGGTATCCACGGGAACCGTGGCAGCTCTGCCACCCGATTGTCCGGAAGCTCTTTCTGTTATCACTATCAGTCACTGACAATGAACACCAGTTTCAGGATATTATAATCAAATGCATTTTGAAATGTGCATTTAAGATGGCATGCTATTTAAAATAGGCTATATATTAAAATTCACAGTTATTAACTTGAATGCACCTCTTTATGATTGTTTTCAGTTTTTTAATGTTTTTCAATTTCTGGGCTTAAAAAAAAAACAGAATTTGTGGAAAACCAAAAATTGCCGTAAATATTAATATTTATTATACTGTGTCCATCTTTTTATTTTAATTATTATTAATAGTAGTATTGTACATAAATGAGCAGTGGTATAAAAATATGGTTTTAAAAAGTCAGTGTAATGTAACCAACATGCAGGAAGACATTTTTGTTGTCATGTGACAAGAAAACCAGACAACCAAGAGGACACCTTTTGACCCAAATGAGTGCCCTTTTTTTTTTTTTTTTTTTTAGAATTTTTCAAATGTGAGACAAGTGATCCACATGGACACTCTCATGGCAGTTTGTAACTGTTTTAAGTTGGCAAGTTGATAGGAATTCATATGTGTCTTATTTTTGGTGTCTCATTTGAACTTCGTCTTCTTATGCTGGCCCTCTTTGCATTTCTCTCTCTGTCTCTCTCTTTTTTTTTTTTTTTTTTTTTTTTTTTTGCATTTTACTATTAGGACAAGCATTTAGTGAAGTGAAAAGATATTTGCCTCAAGTTTTGCTTTTTAACAACATTTACACAAACAGGCAAAAGTTTTTGAACAGTAAGATTTTTAATTTTTTTTTTTTTTTTTAATTCTCTCTTCTGCTCACCAAGCCTGCATTTATTTGATCCAAAGCAAAAATAAATAAATAAATAAATAAAGTAACATTTTGAAATATTTGTACTATTTGAAATAACTGTTTTCTCTTCTTTCTTTTTTTTTTTTAAATGTAATTTATTCCTGTGATTTCAAAGCTGAATTTTTAACAACATTACTGATCTTTGGAGCTTTCTATTCATTGTTTTAAATATTGATAATAATATGAATAATAAAAAAAGGTACTTGAACAGGAAATTAGAATGATTCTAAAAAATTCAGCTTTGAAATCACAGGAATAAATTACATTTTTAAATGTATTTGAATAGAAAACACTTATTTTAAATAGTAAAAATATTTCAGAATTTTACTGCTTTTGCTGTACTTTGAATCAAATAAATGCAGGCTTGGTGAGCAGAAGAGAATTCTTTAAAAAACATTAAAAATCTTACTGTTCAAATACTTTTGACTGGTAGTGTATATATTGAGACCTGTTTTACAGAAAAGATGCATGTCTTTTATAAGAATGACTCGTATAGTCTCTGCCTGCGTTATCTTTTTAAAATGATTAATCTTTTTCTGAACTGAAGAGTTCAGGTTTCCAAACCGTTGACTTTATTATAATAATTGACTAAACCCAAACACACCTGCCGAATTGGTTCACCTGTGTAGCTTAGTGAGACAATATGGCAGTGTGTGGCATTATTGGTGAAAAGGCCAGAGAAATGTGTGTTTGTATGAGAGCAATAGGGAGAGATAGAGAGGCAGAGACGAGGTGAACAGGTCAGCTCTCAACGGAACAAATGGAATAATGAGGAGCCCAGAAGAAGATTCATCTTAGGACTATTTCACTGATAAAGGAAAGGAAACTGGTATGATGGAAATGTTAAGATGGATGCACGCTCCGTGCTCTGTGTACCCTCATAATGAAGAGGCTGCCCCAGATTTGTCCTATTCAAATACTATTTTCGCTCACTCTCTCTTGCTTTGGGTATGTGTGTGTTCTGCTTTCTCTGAGACATGCCTCCCATTCAGTTCACTCAGGGGGGCTAATTGATGCGAAAAAGGAAAAACGGAGAGAAAGTGATTCCCTCACCATTCGATTAGCGGTGCAGGGACTGTCTTGCGATGTGCACAGGTAACACAAGATCCTGATGAGAGAATCTTTTACTTGTAATACAAATTCCAACTGAATGGAAATCATGTCAGAGGTCACCTAATGACTTATGAATGCTCTTAACTAATTTTTAAAGAATAATTTAACCCAGAATGAAAATTCAGTCATTATTTAGTCCCGTTTATGTTGTTCCATACCCTTACGCTGTTATTTTTTCACTGTCTTATGAAACTGTTTTTGATTATCCATTTCCAGCTTGTAATGACAAAGACAATTTTTTTTCCCAAATTCCGTTTTTTTTTCCATTTTAATTTTTCTATTTTTTCTAGACTCTGTTTTAATTGTTACTTTTAAAATGTTAATCAAAAAGCATGTCTAATTAATTAAAATCATGAAACGTACAGAATTTAACAGCAATTTATTCAAAGTTTAACAAAAAGTAATTTTTAAGGCCCTATGATATACTGCTTATTTATTTATTTATTTATTTATCCAAATTCAGTTTTATTTAAAAAAAAAAAACATTTCGTTTTAATGGCTTTATTAAATTTAATGGCTTTATTAAATTTAATAATCAAAAGCATCTCTAATTAAGTGGTTTTACAAAATGTTAATTACTTTATTTATTTATTTATTTATTCTCCCCCCCCCCCCCCCCCAGCAATACTGTTGTGTATTTANATTCCCCCCCCCCCCCCCCCAGCAATACTGTTGTGTATTTATATTTTTCTGGTAAATAAATTCTGTAAAATAATTTTTCTGGTAAATATTCCTTACAAAATAATGTTTAATTTAAACAGAGACACGCAGAGCATGTAGGATTCATATTTAAATATTTTTCATATTTTTGCAGCTTAATATTCACAGATACTAGTCAATATCACATTTTGATTAAGGTTTACTGACAAACTTTTGATTTATTCATCCCAAAGTCTGTGACATTCCGCATTATAAAGTAAATTCCATTATTATAACTGGATTCCGCAATTCCGTCTGTGTTTTCCGCATCGTGGAAATCATAGAGTCCTACTTATGGTTTCCATTTGAATTCTGAAAATAAATGCAGATTATTAGTGATTGTTGATTAAAATTGTACTGTTTTTCACAGTACAGTATGGCAGAAGAAAATGTGAAACAGCATTCATGGATAAGTGTTGTTATTGTTAACTAAAAATAATCTAAAATGAATACTAGATGAGAAGCTTATACTTTAAAAACTTAATTTATAAATGTTGCCTTGAAGTAAGAAAATGGCTATTATATAAATAAAGCTAAAAAATATTTAAAAAATAAAAATAACATCAAATGTTCATAACAAAATGAGGAAACTTAAACTAAAATAAAAATGAAAATTGATGTAAAAATAAAATATGAATAAATAGTATGTCAATAATAACACAGACATGGACTACTTTCACAATGGTTTTATGATGCATTTGGGTGGTTTTTATGCTGGTTTTTTTTTGGGCTTCTTGGAATTTCACAGCCCCTAGCGACTGTAAATGGTTGAGATAAGGAAGAGCAGCTTCAAAAATTCCTATGAAAGTTCTACTTTTGTGTTCACTAGAAAAAAAGCAACAGCATGGGGTTTGAAACAATATGAGGATGAGCAAATAATTATAAAAGGTTTCATTTTGGGGCACTTTAATGTTCTTTTGTTCACATTACTGTATGTAAAATGTCTTTTTTAAAGTCAAAACTAATTGCAGTCCTGCATTCAAATGTTTACCTCTCTTTGGTGTTCTTGTGCATAATAGTAGTTTTGACGCTAGAGTGAATTGATCGGCAGCTCAGTCTGAAGATAATGATCAGTCTGTCGTTATGACTGACAAACTGTTTTTTCTCAGATGCTTACAGTATTACTCATCAAAACACACTGCTTAAAATAGTGTGAATACAGCAGACATCATTCACACATGTAAAGGGATCATCTGACTCGCCTTAAATGACCTGTAGCACTACTTTATACTGTAGGAAAAGTGAAGGAGAGTTACATGAGGATGACGTTTATGGAGTTGAAGGCGTAAGACGAGAAGAATAAAAGATGGAGGGAATTTTTTTCACACCAGGGCAAGACAGAAACATGACAATGAGATGGAGCAAGGGAAAGCAGAGGGGATTTCAAAAGAGGGAGAAAGAAGAAATGATGTTGAGAGAGGGAGAAAGAGGTGGCTGGAGGAAACAGTCACACAGCCATCACATGCAGTTGACACCAGCGTCTGTGGACACTATTAATAGCCCCTAACGTTCCTCTCTTTCCTCCCCTTTCTCTCTCTCTCTTCAAGCACACTGGGCAACTGTTGCAGAAGAACGCTGTTCTCTCTTTAGCTGATTTTGTTCTAAAAGCTTCTTTTATTTTGTTGGGTATAGGATAAGGAAGTGAGAATCTCAAGAGAGGATAAAACCATCAAAATACATCGACCCTAAAAAGCATTTGGACAATTACACACTTTAACATGATTGAATTTTTGTGAATTATATAGAGCAGTGTTTCAAACTGATTCAAACTTGTGGTTCATGACTCATACGATTCATTCATTTTGGGAATCAGAATTCGCTTGTTACGTTGTATGTTTTTGATGAGCTAAAAAAGTGTTAATAAAGGGCCAGTTCACTTTAAGTTTTGTCATTTGCCACCTTGAATGCTCAAGCTCTTTAAAGTCGGTGGATTTTAATTGGCTGTCAGTGTTTTTATTGTTCGTCAGCTGGAAAAGATTGTTCTGTAAGCCATTTCTCCGTGTCATTATTGTTATAGCTGTGGTGTGGACTTTTCACTATTCTCACAGATTTAAAATGATTATTAATACTTTATAGTTATCATCCTTGGTGTGAATGGCCCTTAAGAGTCATTAATTTAGGGAACTGGGCTATGCTTGTCATTCGGTATTATTTTGAATCACTAAAAAGAACCAGTTCATATGAGTCATTTGTGCACCAATTATACTATATATTATAGCCTGTGGTGACTTTATAAAAAATTTCCTTGCACTAGTTTTTTTTAAATGAATCATAAGGTTCAATATCTTTGGGAATCAGAATAAACTTGATACTTTGTATATTTGTTATTTACTTGGATTTATTTGTTCATGAATTGGGCTGCACTTGTCATATTGAATGTTTTTGATTCATTGATTTAGGAAATTTTAGGCTTTTTTGATTCACTAAAATGAACGAGCTCATAGAATGAATCAGACTAGTGAAGTTTGTGCATGTAGCCTGTGAGAATTCGATGGAAAGATGATTCTTGCTCATTTTGCTCAGTTTTTTGCATCATATTCAATAAAGGCTGCAATAGTTTAGAGTTATCATTATTATTATCATTCTTTGTGCTAACGGCTTTTAAGAGTCATTCATTTAGAGAATTGGGCTACACTTGTCAGTATGTATGATTTTGATTCACTTAAAAGAATCAGTTAGTAGGAGTCATTTGTGCATAAATCACATATATTAGATGTGTTGTATGTTTGTTTTTTAGCCTGATGACTTGATAAAATGTTCTTGCTATATAATATTTTGTTAAAGAATCATAAGGTTTAATATCTTTGGGAATCGTGATAAACTTGATGCTTTGTATATTTGTGATTCACTTGTGTATTTGGGCTACACTTGTCATACTAAATGTTTTTGATTCAGTAATTTAGGAAATCTATGGATAATTTTTTGATTCACTAAAATGAACAAATCAGACTAGTAGAGTTTGTGCATGTAGCCTGTAAGGATTCAATAGAAAGATGATTCTTGTTCATTTTTTTGCAGTACACGGCAGTTTATTGCATCATATTTAATAAAGACTGTAATACTTTAGATTTATCATTATAGATATTATTCTTGATGTGAACGGCTCTTAAGAGTCTTTCATTTAGGGAGTTGGGCTACACTTGTCATTATGTATGATTCTGATTCACTAAAAAGAACCAGTTCATAGGAGTCATTTGTGCACAAGTCATATATTAGATGCAGTGTATGTTTGTTTTTGCTTATAGCCTGTGATGACTTGATAGAAAAATGTTCTTGCACTAATTTTTTTAATGAATATATTGTTGAAGAATTATAAGGGTCAATATTGGGATACACTTGATACTTTGTATATTTTTGATTCACTAAATAGAACTGTCTCATAAAAGTCATTTGTTAATGAATCAGGCTACACTTTTTGATTTTTGAAATTTTTGATTAATTAATTTATGAAAATCTTCTTGGGCTAATTTTGGGCTAAATGCTGTATGGTTTTGCTTCACTATAAAGAACGAGATCATACAACAAATCAGACTACTAGAGTTTGTGCATGTAGCCTGTGAGGACTTAAAAGAAAGATGATTCTTTCTATTTTTGCTGTACACTGCAGTTTATTGCATCATATTCAGTAAAAAGACTGCAAACTCTACTAACTCAAAATTGTGTAAAATATATTTCACTTTGTCCTCAGATGTATGTGTATGCGTGTAGTCTAGCCTTTACCCTGCCTAAGGGGGCATCTCAACTGGGACGGCCTGTTTTATCAGTCCATTCATCTCGGTGCCCTAAAGGAGCCCCAAACGCTGAGCTAAATTATTCTGTATTACTGAAAGCCCCTCCCTCGGCACACACTGGGTGGGAGTGTTTGATGGCTGTTTGTGTTTGTGGTCAGCCATGTGCAGGTGTAGAGAAGAGAACGTGCTTGTGATCGTTGACATCAACATGGGCCGTACCCCTGCAGTTGGAGTGGGAGGTGGTTTTGCAGTGTTTGTCTGGACAGTCAGTGAGCTGTGACGTGTTTATTATTTCCGATTAGGGACGGGCATTTTGGGTCTTTTTTTTTCAGCAGTCTGTGCTATGAGGATCTCAAGAACCCTGTGTTCTTTTCCATTCAGCTGTGCTCCATCTAGCTGTTTTGAAAATAAAAATCGTGTCCTCATTTTTGCAAAAAAGTTAAATTATTTTCATGTTTATACTGGTTCACAGTACATTAACTAATGTTAAAAGATGCAGCTTTAAATTTTAATAATGTATTAGTACATTTTGAACTTAATATTAACTAGGAATAATAAATGCTATATAAGTATTGTTCATGTTAACTGATATTGTTAAAATGAAACCTTATTGTAAATTGTTACCAAAGTTTTATATATTGTTCCCTTTGTGTATGTGTTTCATAGTGTTGATATAGTGTAACACTTTCATTGCTGTAACCCTTAAAACCAGACTGCCAGAGGGTTATCGTAAATGCATGTGCTCTCTGTGCACTGTTTATTTGATGCCACTGGTGTGGTGGTGGCACCAGAGGCTTGGGCCTGTCATTGCTGCTTGGGAAAACCGAACACATGGTGAAATTTGACCTTTTTTAGGTTTTGATACCATATGAAAGCTGGGTTCAAGCCCTTTCCAAAACTTTATTTTGTCCATAGCTTGAACCTACCTTAAGTTGGCTGATGGCTATGATTTTCAGGAATGTAATTTTGAGAAAAATGGGTTTAAAGTGAGACGGCTTTCACTTTCAATTCACAGGTTTAACGAGAGCTGACTGTCAAGTCAGGAGCGCTATACCGCATCATTACACGAACAGACTAATGTCTGTTTTCTGTTATTTATCATGGGCGCAGTCTCCGAAATTTTGATCACCACTTGTATGTTTAGGTAGCATGAAAAAGCGAGCACAGTGCAACTGTGCATAAAACAGGACTCCTTCTCTTTAGTAACTTCATCCGATCCTTTATCTCTATATGTGAAATAGTTGTGCTCCGCTATCTCACAGTATTAAAAAATAAATAAATAAATAAAAAACTTTATGTGCATTCAATCAGGTCCTATATAAATATATTAGACCTATATATTAGACCTTTTATAAGTCAGATAACAAATTGTTATCTAAAGAAGAAGAAAGCGCAGTATATCTTTGGAAATATCTTTGTATCCTTGGGTATCGGGATACACTTGATACTATGTATATTTTGATTCACTCTCATAAGAGTCATTTGTTCATGAATCAGGCTACACTTGTCCTGCTGAATGTTCTTGATTCATTCATTTAGGAAATTAGGCTAAATACTTTATGGTTCTGATTTATGTATTGTTTTATATATTGTTCTCTTTGTGTGTGTGTGTGTGTTTCACACTGTTGATGTTATAGTGTAACCCTTTCATTGCTGTAACCCTTAAAACCTGACTTCCAGAAGGTTATTGTAAATGCATGTGCCCTCTTTTAATTTATTGGTATCAGTCAGTATACTTAATTGTTTGTAGTCATTTTCTCTAGTTTACATTTATTTAGATATATTTTTTTCAGTCATCTAAAGCTCACTGAAAGTTAATTTTTAAAAACATGAATAATTGAATCACTGTCAATGTTATTTTAGTATTATTTATTTTCATTTTACTAAATCAGTTATGTGCTTTTGTCACTTTTTTAAGATTTCTACTCGGCTTTGATTTTTATTTCAGTTTTAGAAATTTTAGTGCTTCACATGAATCTTTTTCAGTTGGTCGCCAAGTCAACATTTGTAATTTTTGTCAGTTTTTTTCAATTTATATATTTGTATTTATATTTTATTTCAGCTTAATTTCAGCTCATAGTATTCATTTTTCATACTA
The DNA here is from genome assembly GCA_019740295.1 of Labeo calbasu. Lineage (NCBI taxonomy): Eukaryota > Metazoa > Chordata > Actinopteri > Cypriniformes > Cyprinidae > Labeo > Labeo calbasu. Next base: position 15,574 of record JAHKKF010516130.1, read on the forward strand.
TATATTATAATTTTATGATGCCTAAATTCATTTGTAACATCTACAATTACTGGCTTTGGTTTTTAATTTAGTTTTGAATTTATTTAGAAAAAAATATATAATGGATTATCTGCCATTTATCGCTTATCAGGCATATCATGAAAATAATTATCTGCTTTTCACATTGGCCAAAAATGTACATAAGAAATGGACTGCAAGGCAATTTCCTGCAATTATGACCAAAGAAAACTTGAATTGATCTGCTAATTTAAAAAACGTGAGTGTCTTTGTCATAAAGCAAACTTTTTTTTTTTTTTTTCCAAGGCACCTTTTTCTCTTTCATGTGGCCACCTAAGATGAGCTACCTCAGAACACCCCCTACCCCTCAGTCGCTGTTACCCGGGGCTCAAATATCTCTTATACACACTCTCACACATACACACACAAAAAGCAGGTGTAGGGAAGCAGCTGGTAAGATTAGTGCCTGTGTGTGTGTGTGTGTGTGTGCATGTTGGTTGGTTTAGTGTTGTATAAGGACAGTGATCTGAGTGGTTAATCATTCAGAGCAAGCAAAGAACAAGAGTTTGTCACATCCACTGACTGCTCATCAAGGGCTCTAGGTTTATTTGGCTTCACGACAATGTGAAAACCAGAGAAAACATCTCTCTCTCGCCGTCCTCTCCTCTTTCCCTCAGATTACCACTGGCGCACACACGCGGCAGTCCTGACCCCCCTCTGTTAGTTGAGCAGCTGTAGATGTAGCTCCAGCAGTAATTGTGGTAGTGAGTGTTCAGGCTAACAGGAGCAGAGGAAGCGGGAGGGAAGGAGGGGGATGAGAGGAGAGGGCAGAAGCTGATAAAAAGACGAATGCATTGGAACAGAGAGTGTTGTTCTGCTGCAGACGGGGCCATATGCATGTTTGCAGGGCAGCTAGTGGTCAGTGTGTTCTCTAGCACACACACACACGATGTCCTCTTCTCTGCGGGACTTCATTAAGAGCTCCTACAGGTAACAGAATGTCACACAATACAGCAAACTCGATTTGAAGAAAATGTCAGTGGTGTTTGCTCACATAAAACTAGCCGCTGAGATGTTAGGGCACTGGTAGACCATTGTTGTGCTGTTTCTTAGGTGTTTGGGGTGGTTTACTAGAGGGTTTTGGGTGCAAAAGCGGCCACTGGGGCGGTACATTTTAAAAAGGTGTACCTTAAAGGTACATATTTGTATGTTTTGAAAGTGTAACACCCCAGTTACAGATTTTTACTTGTTTAAGCTGGTCTTGAGCGGTTATCCAGCTTGTACCAGCTTAGACCAGCTCATGACCAACTAAGGACCAGCTTAAACCAGCTCAACCATGCTTCAAAACAAAACTAATTAGCATATGCTGTTTTTTTTTCAACAGGGTATGCTTACTGGCACAATCAAAAGTCTCTATGACCAAGTTTACACTTCATGCAAAATGTAAAAAAATGGTGGTAGAGTGCTAAGATGTTCTGAACGTATGCAATGTATTGCTATGCTTTTTCTATGGTGTTTTGGGTGTTTGCTTTGGGCTTGATAGGATGTTTTTATTCACATTGGTGGCGCAAAAAAAACATCCCACGAGTAATCTAGATCGAGTAACACGATGCAAATATTCGCTTTGCTTGTGGTGTGCACACACCTTTAAGGGGTCATCGGATGCCCATTTTACTCGAGCTGATATGATTCTTTAGGGTCTATAAGGTCTATAACATACTTTGGTTAAAATTTCTCAGTGGTAGTGTAAAAAACACCCTTTTTACCTTGTCAAAATTAGCCCTGTTCAGAGCGAGCCATTCTATTGCATGTTCCTTTAAATGCTAATGAGCTCTGCTCACCCCACCCCTCTCTTCTGTGGGGTGATGTTTACCTTAGCCGCGTTTATCCAAGAAACTTGCTAACTAGCACATTATTAAGAAAGGCGATTTGCAAAGATTTATAAAAACCCTTACATTTGCTGTAGGTGAAGCTGCATCATGCATGATTTGCGCGAACATAAACATTTATGTAGATTGCCGGGCACATTTCCTTCTAAAACGAAAGTAAGGTTAATCCTCTGCATCTTTAGCGGCTCAGATGTCAGGAGAAAATTATGACAGCTATGATCATTATTACATCCAACGACAAAACACCTTAATCGCTCAGTCTGAGACATTTTTGTCTTCCCCTGCAACAGTGTGAGTCAAAACAATGGAGCTCGAAGTCGGACTGTTCACAGCTCAGTCAGGGTGGGTCTAAGGTAAGACGGTCATGTCAATCAAGCGACCTTGGTCTGTGTGACATCACACCGACAATGAGCTGAGAATGGCTTGATTTGAAAAAGGGGATATTTCTTATGAAGATTACAAAAATTACCACTGGGTGGATTTTTAACATTATAAAGTGGTTGTGTACACACACTGCCAACACACATTTATGTTCAAACAACATGTAAAAGTGAGTTTTCGTTGTCATGCAAGCCAATCAGCAAAAAGCTTATTCAAAAGCCCTAAGATGCTTGTGCATTGGCAGAGCATCGTTATGACCTTCTAATGTGTTGTGGGTGGTTGCTAGGGTGCTTTGACTAAATGCTTACTTGCACAGTCAAAAAAGGCCATCACTAATTGTGTGCACACCAGAATTTAATTATTTGCACTTATGGATTACATACAAAGTCAATGCAACAATGCAAATAGATGTGAATTTGTGGCAGGCGACGCAAATAACGTGAATGTGCAAAATGCATATCAATTGCATCTTCCATGCAAGTTGAAAAATTTCAACTTTGTTGAGGCATTGTTATGCAGGCCAGTCAGCATAGAGATTATTGACACGTCCAGTTTGACACGTCCAGTTGTATGTTTTAATTCACGTGTGATGCGAAAAACCTTCCGTACGTAATCTAGAGTGAGTAATGTGATGCGAATATTCACTTTTGGTGTGGGGCTGCTCTAGGCTATTTTTCTGGTCAGCTAGTAGTCGTTCATTTTAAGCATTAGTCTACTAATCGCAGGTTTATTAATAAACCATTTAAATTGTATAGAATATTTGCTTTCCATTTAAATTGGTTAATTGTAAAATAGACATTTCGCTATCTAAGTGCGAACTTGTGAAAGATATATTTTTCATGTCTGTAAGGCAAGTATACACAGAGTTTTGGAGTTTCGCGCTTAAGCTCACAGAGACAGAGACGGCAGTTTTGTTTTGTTGTTATTGTTTGTGCACAAAAATAAATGTAAAGTAGATTCGAGAGATGTATTACTCTTATCTCTATGACCAAAAATGGTGTTTTAAGAGCAAGTGATTGCACCAGCGCCTCAACAGTGCACATTTTACTAGGTTAAAATCAGATTGAGTGGCCATGTAAAGTTGCTACTACTTACATATTTCAAATGATAAGCCATATTTGGGCGATGAATGATAGGCGAACAGTTGGATGTCCTGCTCGATGTATGTATTACAACCATCACAGGCTGTGGAAGTTCACTTCCTGTGGATTTAAAAAAAAAAAAAAAATCTGCAACTAAGTGACAAAAAACATGGTCGATTAAGCGTCTTCTCGTCAAATATTAGGGGGCAGTCCTAGTGTGCAGAAAAGCAAACAAATATTTGCATCACATTACTTTCACAGGATGTTTTTTGCGTCTTTGCATTGACTTTGTAACCTACTCATGCAAATAATTCAATTAGCTTTTGGTGTGCATACACCATAAGTCTCCGTTGCTACGTTTACTGAGTTTACATACATGACGTAAAACTAGTCGCTAAATGCTAGGTTGTTGTTGGTGGATGGTTAGGTGTTTTGAGTGTATGCAGTGTGTTTTATGACTTTTTAATGATATTTTGAGTGGTTGAACTTGTTAGAATGTTCTACGTGGTTGCTATGTAGTTGTTTACACGCAGTATCCTATCAGTCACTAAGATAGGCTGCTAGGCTGCTTCTAAGGTGCTTTAGTTGGTTACGATGGCGTTCCCCTAAAAAAACAGCTAAATCAATAAGGTCTTAGCTGGTTTAAGTTGGAAGTAGCTATTCAGCTGGTTTTGACTGATTGTTCAACTAGTCTTCCAGCTAAGACCAACCTGACTAGCTAAAGATGTGGTCAAATCCCCTCTAAAACAAGCCTGCAAACCAGCTATGACCAGCTTTAGCATGCACCTCTAATAAACTGATCTCATGACATTGGCACTGAGAATGTGTCTGAAATCAATGATTAGAAGAGAGCACTGTCGCACAGTCTATCATAGTGGAACTAATTGATTTTAATAAAGTCGGTGCGAAGCTACTTTTGATACCTGCAAATAGAGTGACTGGTCCTGAATATTCATGGGGTATTCACAAGGATCATGTCTACGGCGCCTTCACACAAAACTATGCCTTTCATTTGGAGGATGGTCTATAATTTGACCTCCCCAGGAGGCCAGCCGTATCTGTGGCTGTAGATTCAGCTGTGCAGCCATGAGGACAGATACGAGACCGAGAGAGTGATTATTTATGAATTAGAGAAAAGAGGAAGTGTCGTACCATCACCCCTGAAGTCTAACAGAAACACACATACACGCACACACAGCTGCAGGGAGCTAATGACAGGCCAAAATGATTAGTTTCATTTATCACCCGTGAACAGAGAAATGAAATAAGTCTAATTTTCCTGTTAACTAGAAGGAGATTAATATTATGCGACTGAAACTACTGGAGGTACCGAGTTCAGAAATAACTGATGCAGTGATAATGTAGAGAACAGCTTGCACTTTCGTAGGCTCCTAGTGACCGATCTTCAGTGGCCCAGCATTATGAGTTTTCCAACGCTGATGTTGCAGATATTTATAAAACGGAGGACAATAAAATTAAAGTTGATGGGTGTACTCTTGGTTTAGACATTAAATAACCGATTTTCACCTCAGAAAACAGGTAATTGTGAGATAAAGTTTAAAATAAAAAATAATACCTCACTGTGAGATCACAGCATCACACTGTAGGGAATAAATTTGCAATTTTATATCTCACATTGTGGCTTTTTGTCTCATAAAATGGCTTTATTTATTATATAGGAAGACATAAGGTCACATGTCTGTCTCACCAAGAGCAGACAAGAAGAGTTATTTTTATGTCTATTTGGTGCAAAGATGACGTAATTAATATTTAAAGTAATAGTTTACCCAAAAATAAAAATCCCGTCATTACACTCTAAAATGCTAGGGTTATTTGGCAACCAAGTGCTGGGTAAATATTGAACAGAACACATGCTTGGGTTATTTTGACCACGCTGGTTGGGTTTAATGTTTTTACCAAACATGCTGGATGAAGTCAACTATTCTTTAAAAATTATTATATTGCTGGTTTAAAACTGAAAACTTGTTCCAGAACTTATTAAAAAAACCCACACAGAATTACTAGAGGCAACAGCAATAATCAGAAGACAAACATTTATTAAACAAGAACACATGGACAAAATACAAGACAAATTGAATTTATTTGAGTGAATACAGCATAGTTTACAATATTACATACATTAAACTCATTTAACAAGCATTTTAACCAAAAAATTATCATTTTAAAGTATAATTTTAGTGTATTAAACCATTCTCTGTAATCGCTAATTCTCGTGCCGGTGTGTCACCGAAATCTGAGCCGGTGAAGGGCTCCTGTTCGCCTGGTTAACTGCGAACTTCAGACCGCGGCCTCGCGTTTCACTCGTAGCTGAAAGATGCCGTGGCTGATTCCAAAACCTGCCCATTAGAGAACATATTTTACGATTGAACTCGGTACAATAACTAATAAAATCCATTTTTTTATATGCGAAGTGACCGCTGCTGACGCAGCTGACTGACATCTCGTCCTTATGTTGCGTAAAATAATACAATTTACAGCACAGTAAAGACTTAATAAATAAAATAAAATGTATACAAACCTTTATTTCGCTAAAGAAGTGCAAATTGGTGGCGCTGAGAACCGTTCTCTCCTGTAGAGGACTCAAAAAGCCCACGCTCTGACTGATTATAACTCAGCAGCTGGGTTGTTTCGTCAGAGATGGGCTTAATCCAGCGGGGTTGGGTAGAAAAAAATAAACCAGCCTTAAAAATGATCCAGCAGCTTAGTTACAGAAAAACTACCCAGCACCTGGGTAAAAAATATTAAAAATAACCCAATAAAATGACCCAACAAGTTGAACCCAGCGTTTGGGTTAAAAACATAACCCAGCATTTTTTTAGAGTGTAATTACTCACCTTCATGTCGTTCCAAACCCACAAGATCTTCATTAATCTTCGGAAGACAAATTCAGATATTTTTAATGAAATCTGAAAGATTTCTGAACCTGCATAGACAGCAAAACAACTATCACGTTCAAGGCCCAGAAAGATTTAAAAAATATCAAAACATAGTCCATGTGACATCAGTGGTTCAACCTTAATTTTATGACGCTACGAGAATACTTTTTGTAGCTACTTTTTGAGCTTTTTGAAGCTGTTGAGTAGGTACAGAAGAGAAGAAATTATTGAATAAAGTCATTATTTTTGTTTTCTCATAGCTTCATAACATTACATTTTGAACCACTGATGTCACATGGACTATTTTAACAACGTCCTTACTACCTTTCTGGACCTTGAACGTGTCAGTCGCATTGCTGTCTATGCAGGGTCAGAAAGCTCTCGGATTTCATCAAAAAATCTTAATTTGTGTTTTGAAGATGAACGAAGGTTTTACTTGTTTGGAATGAAATTAGGGTGAGTAGTTAATGACAGAATTTTCATTGTTGGGTAAACAATACCTTTAATCAACAAACATTTAGACAATGCTAATAATCTGCACCAGCTCCAATACTGGCTGCTTATCTGGCCTGGTTTCTTATTCACAGCTGCATCATCCTGACAACACAAGAGCTAACAGAATACAAGCAGTCACTCATCTTCATTTCCACCGTCAGCATCTCATTGCGTCTGCACACTGTAGTGACTGCAGGACAGCCTGTGAGGTGAGTGGCTGCGTATTCCGGTCTCCCTGCATTCCTGCGGTTGCCATGGTGAAGAGTCTCTGTGCTCTAGAGCAGGATAAATTAACAATGTTTTAATTGGCTCCGGGCTCTGAGTTACAGTGCGTCTTATCGCTACACTGTCATTTGCAGTGCATTATCATTCGCTCTGCATATGCATGCACTCAGGTGTGTGTGTTTGAGGCCCCTATAAATCCTAATGGAGCAGTGTAACCCCAAGTGTGTGTCCAATCTTATTTCCAACACTCACACACAGCTCATGCCCTGTCAATTAATACGGCCAAAAGATATGACGTCAGTGCACTTCACCAATAGAATTCTCAGTACTCCATTGAGCAAATTAATCACACACTTTACCTGGAAAAAAGATGACATAGACATAAGGAGAGGAGAGATGGAGAGAGGAACAAGGGAAAGAAGAGAAGAAAGTTGAGGGTAGATGGGTGAAAAGTCCAACTGATCTCATGACAAAAATGTACCTATGGGAAGTCAGAACAGTCCATTGAGTGGCGCTATAACTCTAATGCTATGTGACGTTTTAAACTAATGTAACATTTGCGCTACACCTAAACCTAATGATAATATGAACAAAAGCGAGTGTGATGTAAAAACGCCTTATCCTTTTTAAATCATACCCTCTTTATTGCATCAAAATTTGTTAATACTTTACTATAGTTAGGGATGGATAATTTCTACCAGTTGTTTATTTTTCATGCAACAATACATATTATAGTTTTTATTAATTACTATTACTATATAACTTATAACTATGTCTAGTGCTCTTGTGATTGTTTATAGCATGATTCGTGAAAACGTTATGATTTTTTTAAAGTCTTCTTCGTGACTTGTGTTTGCGTATTTCATTTCATTCTGTAACCTACTTGTTCTACAAATCTGTATACTGGTGTTAAATCAGTGCTGTTTTAGACAGCATTGATAACGTTTATGACTGATAATATCATGGTTTGTGGTATCCTGTTAGCAATAAGCTAAAAAAATACGAAATACAAAAAAATAAAAATGAGCTGAAATTATTTCAAATCTTTTGCAAATAAGATAAAATAAAGATATTGCTGACCATAGACTGAAACTTCCTACTTTATTAACTTTCTAAAGTGTCAAATTAAGTGAAAAATACAAGTACAAAAACGCTTATTATAGCTGGATCTGGCAACACAGAGGCTTTGCCCGCGCCCTCAATTTGCAACTCCCTCTCTCAAAGCTTGTTCACTCAGGCTGCGTCTCGCAGCATTCATTTTCATACCACTAAACATTCTTGCAAATTGTCATGCAGACATCCATATGAGGAGTTTAGTACACTGCAAAAAAACAAAAAAAACACAATTTGTTGAATCAACTTAATAAATAATAATAAAAATAATTAGTTACTGTGCAGACTTAAAATTTTAAGTTCAGTCAACTCAAATAAGTTTAATCAATTTGAAATGAGTTGTACTAAGTGAAAACTTAGATAATTGAGTTGACTAAACAAATAATTTGATTTGTTGAACTTAAAAGCTGGGCTTGTTACCCAGTTGCCTTAAAATTTTAAGTTGAATGAACTCAAATATTTTTGTCACCTAGTACAACGTAATATCTCAAGGTGACCAAGTTGACTTTTTTGAGTTGACTAACCTTAAATTTTTTAAGGTAGGCAGGTAACAGATTATTTTAAGTTACAGTGTAGCAAATTAGCAATTCAGAGAACAAATTTTATTTTTGGCCATGTCGGCTGAGCTTTATGTAATCATAACTGTGTACGAGTACAATTACAAGTGCTCGCTGTTTTACCACCTCTAGTGTTCATTTCTGTGGGAAACTGCAGTGATATGTACTTATTGGTACGTATTTTGCGTCTTGCTTAAAAATTTTCCACAGGTACTTTTTCGTCATGAGATCAGGTAGAAAAGGTCTTATGGGACTGAGAGAGGGCAGATGAAGAGAGAGTAGGTGTAAAAGTTAGTGAGATGTCCAGATGACTGGCCTA
>JAHKKF010516131.1:0-15686 GCA_019740295.1 Labeo calbasu
GGCGTTAATAGCGTTTAAGATAACAGCCTGCCTTTATGTTAAACGGGAAACTCGTAACCAATTGTAAAGACCTTTCGACACGCCCCTACCTTTTGGCAAGCCCTTACCTCCAGGCTGCAGCTACCCCCGTCTCCATAGAGGGAGACGTGTCTGTAGCGCCGGACTTCGCATCTCCCATCCCGCTGTGATGTAGTGGGCAGTCACAGTAACATAGCTTTCGGTAGCCCTTGATGTCCACCCGTCTGTGGTGATCGCAATAGAGGATGCATCTGATAAGTCTGCGACGATTTTGCTTTTTTCCTGTTCGTAAAGTTTGGGCATGACCTTCATGCTGAAATGGGTGCGCGAGGGTATTTCGTACCGTGGCACAAGCACTTTTAGGAGGTTTTTAAATCCCTTGTTTTCAACAACAGAGTATGGCCTCCTGTCTGCCGCGATAAACATCCCGATAGATTTGGTAATAGCTTTAGCCCGCTCTGACTCTGGTGCAAAGGGCTGCTTAAATGCAGCGGTGAGCAGCTGTTGCTGTGGTTGCTCCGGTTTGCATCCTGTCGGCACAGCGGGGTGATGTCGCTTCAGATGCGTGGCCATACTCGATAAGATTTAAATGACGCGGGAGGCTTTTCGAGTTCTTCTGTTCCGCCGCTAGCCATTGTTGTTGATCGATTCACATGTTCCGCTGACGTAAACACGACTTTTCTGTGTAATTAATTATTTATTATTTAAGCAAAATCAACAGAAAAACACTGTTTTATCTGCGGTTGTTAAAAAATAGTATTAATCTACAAGTTTTAAAAATGAGTTAATCCGTGGGTCACGTGCACTCCGTGATCCGTTGCACACCTAGTTAAATGTGAGCCAAAATCATCACAATTAAAAGAACCAAAGACTTAAACTACTTCAGTCTGTGTGCATTGAATGTATGTAATACAGGAGTTTCGCAATTTGAGTTGAATTACTGAAATAAATGAACTTTTCCACGACATTCTGATTTACTGAGATGCACCTGTATATGCAAAATTCCAACGAGCTCACTAGTTTGAATAATTACATGCTATAATCCAAAGTTCTGTAGCTATCTAAACCACACTCATAACAGACAGTGCACTGGCTTAATGATTATATAGAAAAGATATAAGCTAAAACCACCTTGCCAATTTGCTAACCAAGATCAAGATTGTATGCTGTTAAACTGGTCGTTGTTATTCAGAGAGATGTGTACAGTATTTTTGCGTATTTTACACTTTTCAAGCAGTGGCAGTACAATTTTGAGATCTACCTTTCACATTAAAAAAGGGCAACATGATGCTTTAGAAGTCAAGGCATGCAAACTTTTGAACAGAATTATCGGTGTAAATTATTTTGTTCATTATTTTATAAATAAATATTAAAAATAAGGCTACATGAGATAATTACATATTTCCCAGAAGGCAAAATAAGTATGCAAAGTAAGTCTTAATAAACAGCATTATTAAAAACCTTAATGAAGAGCATCTTGGAGCCAGAGTGTATTGCTCGAATTTAAGAATTGTAAACATTGCATGGTTCCAGTATTTCTGGAAACAAATACAAAGTTCTTAAAACTGAACTACTGAACATACTTTATGACAGCTGTGAGAGGACGTGTTGGTAATGTTATGCTGCTGAAAAGACCAATAATTTATTATGTCATCACATTGTACTGCTTGCTGGGTGTTGTAAGGCCCGTAGAATCAACTGGCATAGTGAGATTTTTGATTTCTCACATTGATTTTAATTCAAGTGAGCAATGCCTGCTTTACTGTCTCCAGTAAAATTTTGATAATTCTATAACTGAGGGTATACAATTTATGCTTATAAGATGTCTTTAAAACTGTTCCTTAATATGTATTGTCAGAAAAGCCATGCATTAATCTGTCCTAGTGTAAAAACATAAAATTTTGGTGTCCAGCTGTCAGATTTTGTTGAGCTGGTGTGTGTTTGCCGTACAACGACTTAACTCACTGATTAACTACCATAGTTCAATGCATTGTTGTGCAAACAAACTAGTCATGACTCTTTCCCGAACACAGTTGCATCTCTGTCATTTGAACCATATTAGTTCAACAATACAGGGCCGTTGTTAATGACATCACATGCATGGGGTGGAGTAATAACTTCTGCTATTAAATGATTAGAGATCTCTAAGATGCTCCTGTATTAAACAAGGCACCTGATGACTAATTTACTATTTTTTGTTCCCTGTCATTTTGCTGTATTTGATGTTTGATTCATCACATGTTTCCTCTTACATCATACTCCAGGGTTCTCTAAGGCATTTATGCACATGCACTCTTCAAAAACTGGTGCTTAATGAGGATGTGCAAAAATACTTGGATTAAAATGTATTTATATTTAGATACCTAATTAATGCAGCTAAACAATCCTTTAATGGATCTGAATTATAGAAATGTGTTAATGTGTTATGTGTAGGCCATCCTAAAGAGATGGAGCTGTAATCTAGATTTAAACTGACTGAGAGTGTCTGCCTCCCGAACAGTGTTAGGTAGACTGTTCCAGAGTTTGGGCACTAAATTGCCAGAGTTTTTAATATTTTCAGTGAACACATTAAATATACAAATACATTTATCAGATGCTTTTATCAAACGTGACTTCAATTTACTGTTATTTGTACTCTTGCAAAAATTAACCACCACAGCATTTGCAGTAAAACCAAAGTAAAAACAAAATTGACCATAGTTTTACGACAGTAACCATGGTTTCAGTAAAACTATAGTAAGTAAATACAAAATTTACCATAATTTAAAAAAATATGGTTACTATAGTCATGGTTACCATATTTTTATTGTAGTATTATTACAATATAACTATAGTAGAACCATGGCATCAAAACCTTGGTATGAACCAAAAAAAAAAAAAAAAAAAGCAACAAAACTTGGTTACTACACTTATGGTTGCTAGTTTTACTATAGTAAAACCATGGTTAACTGTTGTATAAGTATAAGNCATGGTTACCATATTTTTATTGTAGTATTATTACAATATAACTATAGTAGAACCATGGCATCAAAACCTTGGTATGAACCAAAAAAAAAAAAAAAAAAGCAACAAAACTTGGTTACTACACTTATGGTTGCTAGTTTTACTATAGTAAAACCATGGTTAACTGTTGTATAAGTATAAGCACCTTTCCCAGTACTCATTTCAAAGTAGCTTTACAAAAAATGGATGTTTTCACGTTTACAATTTAAAAATATCCTTTAATCAGCCAGAGGTGACTGAGACTTACTGGGGAGGACCATCGTCTGGCAACAAAATAATCTCCGTATGACAGCAGCTCAAAGATAATGCAAAACAGCAAGAAACAGCATTTTGTTATTTTGATGATGCATAAAGTGATTTTTTTTCATTTTGTCAAAACTCGTCATTTCATTTTGCGTCATCTTGCGGGGTGTTGCTTATAAATAAAAGGGGATATATAGGTACACATAACTCATAGAAGGAGTAAATATTGTTCATTTACAGATATTAGAAACACTACAATAATACAAAGCATGTACAGCTGCCATCATCTGAAGTCTTCTTGAGTGTTGCCGTCATCTAAAGTCTTCACAAGTGAGGCTGGATCCAATCTGGAAGTGGCGTGATCTCTAGTAACCTTGGGATGAGCATGCTGAGATAGAAACAGCAAAGCAAAAGGAGAAAGATTAGCATAGCAGCTGTTCATATTATATCAGACAAAAGATTATTTATTTCATATGTAACTGGAATGCAAGGTTATGAGATGTATTCTTTGAATGCTGTGTGTTTTAATTAAACTAAAAGATTGTGCCAGAGCCCCAAACATTATCAGGAAGGATTTTCAAAGTTAAGGAAGAAAAAAATACAAAAAAGCTCTAGTTCCTTTAGTGGATCTTTGGTGGATATTCTCGTTATTATCACAAGTCCAGAGTTTTGTGACCTCATTACAGGCCAAGCACCATGGCTGCTATTGCCCGTTTGTGCTTATTTTGCTACTACCTGGTTTAATTACAATCAGTATTTTAATAGATCCCTTTGTAAATGAATTACCAATATTACATTATATTAATATACATTATATCAATATTTGGGGAACAGACACAGTCTCTATAGAATGGACTACACATGCCGCAGTATCATTTAAGAGATACTTATCACCCAAAAATGATAATTCTGTTATTAATTACCCTCATGTCGTTCCAAACCCGTAAGACATAATTCATCTTCAAAACACAAATTAGGAACATTGTTAAAATAGGCCATGTGACATCAGTGGTTCAACTTTAATTTTATGAAGCTACGAGAATATATTTTGTGCGCAAAGACGCTGCCGGTTCTGCTGACGTAGAACATGCATGCACTGCGACTGTTTACAGGCAGAGGAAAGCACAAGCATGTGTCGTGGTACTCTTGATAATGTCAACAGACTGTGCCAGAAAATAAGAGATCGTTGAATAAACTCATTATTGTTTTTTTTCCACACAAAACGTTTTCTAATAGCTTCATCACCTTTCCATGCCTTGACCGTGGTGGTACTTGTAATTTTCAGAAAGAGAACTGATTAGTTTATCTCTCGAGTCTTCGGGTTTGGCTGTGCTGTCTGCAAAACCAAAGTGCAGAGTAACAACAGAGGGAGTAAGGTAAAAGCTTAATGTTGTAGATTGATTACAATATGTTGCATGTTTGAATCAAAATACCTGTGTGGATATGTCACTTTCCAGTCATGAAAGTTCTACTCAGGAGCACACTCTACAAAGGCCTGAGTGGAGATTTGCCTGATCTATCTGTCCTTCAGGTGAATAGGGTTATAACAATATCAAATTTCACAGTACAGTACAATATCCTATCAGCCAAAATCTGCATGCTACTTAGGGGTGTAACGGTACATGTATTCGTACCGAACAGTTCACGGGGAAGTTCCAAATGGAAGTGATCATCCCTATGCCTTACTCCCTTCGAAGGCTTTGGAGTCCAGGGCACGTGCGTGCCATTAGTTTGACGTTTGGAATGCACTTGGCAAAAGGAGCGACATGATGTATATGTGTGTGTGTGAGAGTGTTATGTGTCTGTGTGTTTGTGAGTTACGTATCTGTTATGTGTCTGTGTTTGTGTCTGTGTGAGTTGTGTCTGTTATGTGTCTGTGTTTGTATGTGTGTGTGTGCGAGTTATTTGTCCATGTGTGCGTGAGTTATGTGTCTGTCTGTGTGTGGTGGTCTGGTTAAAGGGCTATCAGTTGTGCTAGTCGCCTCGGTTTTCTTTTACCTGGTGACTCTAACAATTTTGGCTCTTGCTGCCTCGATCAGGTTACAAGATACCTAATTAGTTGTCATACCTGCTCAAGAATATAATTAAGAAGACATAGAGACAATAATTACTTGATCAGATAATCAGTCAGTAAACAGTTATGAGTAGATGTTGCTATTTACAACCATCTTACCTGGAGTAAAACCTGATGTCTTCAGACGATGAAGCAAACTGTTAAAGTCCAAAGGAGTGATGAAGATGAAATATTTGGAGCTGCTCTCTCAGTGCCTTGATTGCGTTTTCATTCTGCTCCCTGTCCACACATACGGTACGGCTGGCCCCGTAGTCATGGTCCACGACCATCGGGACCATGTCGGGTTGCCCACAGGCCCTCCGAGTCAGGTTCCGGACTTGGTGGTCAAGATTGTATTAATCTAATGTAGTTGTTCCACTCGAATAACGACGGAACAGATCCTGCTGCTAAAACCCATCTACCCTTAGCAGTAGCGTGGATTTCTTTATCCTGAAAACGGCGTGGGGGGGTCACCGAAAATCCCGCCCTTCTTATTTTGTGGAGCCACCGTGCATGAAGGCTGGTATTCTTGGGGAAGCGGTGGAAGCTCAAATTACTGTTATACAGCGCAGAGGCTGAACAAAGTGGCACACAGCAGTGATTCGTAGATTCAACCTCAGTTCTTTGAAGTTTAAATAAACCACGAACATTATACTTCTTTTTTTGTACAGCAGCATTCATCTTGTCTATTCACAGTAGTGGGTGAAGAAGTAAACCGGAAACTGATATCCCGACTTCTGGCAACAACGGAAGTTCGTCACTGCGCTTGGGCACAGAGTCCATAACATATAGACAAATTGTCAGCAAAACCTTTAGAGGTTTATCAAAACCTCTCATATACACATAATCACTGTTGGGGAAAGTTACTTTTAAAATTATGCAGCAGGTGCAGCGCATAATCAGGTTTTCACTGGTCTACTGTATGGACAATCTTGAGCTGTTTTAGCAAATCAACCCGAGCCGGGGCCACTCAGTGCCTGAGGTGAGAACACAGAAGGATACTAGCTCTACACGAAGGCTATAGAACCTAGCAAGTAGTAAGGGGTCGCCCAGCCATTGTCCTTGCGGACCAGCAAGTGCTTGCCTTGTAAGCGCCCTTTGAGATGGTTCAAGGCAAGGTGTACTGTTAACAACTCTAGGCAGTTGATGTGCCAGTGTAGCTGAGGGCCCGTCCAAACCCCAAACACTGCCTGCCTGTCATACGTGGCCCTCCAGCTGGTGGTGGAGGCATCCATGTGTACCACAGCATGCCAGGAGGACTCTTGCCCAGAGAAACGTATGGTCTGACCACAGGATGAAGGTTTGGCAGCAGGTGTCACTTTGACTGCACTGCCACACCCTCCTCGGGACTCGGCTGTAAAGCCAGTGTTGAAGCGGTCTCATATGAAGCAGCCCCAGCGGTGTGACTGCTGCTGTAGCTGCCATATGCCAGTGAGACCACCGTCCTGCTCTTGAACGTATTCAAGCAGTTCAACACCAACTGGGCACGTTCCTGCGTGAGGCATGCCGTCTGTTCGACTGTGTTCAGTTCCATATAGAGAAAAGAGATCCTCTGCATCAGGGAGAGTTTGCTATTTTTCCAGTTGACACGAAGACCCAACTGGCTGAGGTACGCAAGCACCAAGTCCCTGTGTTCGCACAACTGATCCTGAGACTGAGCCAGTATAAGCCAGTCGTTGAGGTAGTTGAGGATGCAAATGCCCTGCTCTCTCAGTGGAACAAGGGCTGCCTCCATGACTTTTGTGAACACACAGGGCAACAGGGACAACCTGAAGGGCAGGACTTTGTACTGTTATGCTTGTCCTTCAAATGCAATCCACAAAAATGGTCTGTGGCGCTGAAGGATCAAAACATGAAAGTACGCATCCTTAGGTCGATTGCTGCAAACCAATCTTGGGGACGAACACGTCTGAAGATGTGCTTCTGCGTGAGCATCTTGAACGGTAGCCTGTGAAGGGCCTAGTTCAAGACGCACAGATCCAAAATCAGTCGTAACCCACCGCCTTTCTTGGGTACTATGACGTAAGGGCTATAAAGTCCCATCCTCGTATCAGCTGGAGGGACCGACCCTATCACATGCTTCGTCAGTAAAGTTGCGATCTCTGCAGCCTTCACTGAACTGAAGTGGATGCCCCTGAACTTGGGAGGGTGCTGGGTGAACTAAATCACATAGCCGAATCTGATGGTCCGGAGGAAGCTCTAGCCAGGCCCTCAGATACTGTATAAGTGGCACCAACGGAACCACCAACGTACCTGCAGTAGGGCAGCAATGGGAAATGCAGGGACCCCGCTCAGGCATCTCGTTGCAGGTCCGAAGTGGGGTCTGAGTGTCTGTTCGTTTAGTCTGTGCGACAAATACCTGCGTACCGATTGGCAAGAGGGGAGAGTCAGTGTGGTCCGGGGTTGGGCCGTCCAACACCCTCCGTCCCCTGTGAAAGCACAGACTCAGTCTTTTGAGTCTGTGCTTTCACAATTGATTTGCGTTCATTCGAACCACTCGAACTGTTCCTCCATTAGTAGCCACAAAAATGTGTATCAATAGCACAAATATTTTTGTTTCTGTTTGGCATCCTATATTATTTCTATGCAGAAATAGACTTTGGCATGCATATAATATGCACGTGTTTGGCATGCATATAATATGCGGTTTTGGTGTACATATAATATGCGCCTACCCCACACCACTAATCCTTCCTATTGCGTATCACGTTAAAGTCAATTACGCCAAATAGAAATAGAAAATCATGCGATACGCACTTTTATGAGATCGGTTTAGCCTACAACAATTCATTTCTATTTTACAAGTGGAAGTTATATGAATTCATGACCATGTTTTACATTCAAGTTACCCATAAAAGTTATAGTGAAAAGACCTTTAAAAGCATCTGGAATGCATTAAAGTAATTTTAAATTATTAAAAAAAAAAAAATTCCAAACTGTTTTTAAAGCATTTGCTGCATGGATTAAAAATAATAATAATAAATAATCTTTCTACGCACATATCAGATAAAATTGTGTTGCAGCAAATCCTTTAAATTTCACGGTATTCAGAACAGAGCAACATAAAAATCTGAAAATATAAGCAGCTATACAATTATAGGATTATATACAATTATAAAACAAAACACAAATTATAATGGAATTTGTTAAAAACAACATTTAAAAGTCTAGCCAAAATGAATTTATTTAAAGAGAAACTGAAATGTATCTATACATCTTTCATTCTGCATTTGTTAAACACAAACAAATGTTTCCCACAAGAGGCTCCAACACGATCACTTGGATTTAACAGTAGAAACGACTTGAAATAGGCTACCTTGTCATTTTTGGCCATACAGATAAGAATAAGAAATTATTTGAAACTATAGGCCTAAAGGGTTCACCTTTATTTGTGCGTACTCACAATAAAAACAATACATTGTACTTTTGTAAAATAAAGAAAACAAATAGCCTTCCAGCTTTCTCGGAACTCTGTGTAGACTTGTTGCACAGTTTTTTATTTGGTTTTGTTAGTATGCTCATTATTTAAATAAAATATGTTTAGTTTAGGACTATTTATTTTATTCCTTTTATATATAGTGTGTTGATTCATTTTATATGCTATGTGTCGATGTGTGGATCCTTATAGGCTTATATATAACACTAAGTTCAATTTTAATTAAATTCTAATTTTACATTCTAATTTTGTCAGTCAACGGTTAATCTATTAATGAGCGTCAGATGTCAGTCAGTAAAAGTACCTGAAATGAACATCCCTAAATTTTTGCCTTTTATAAAACAGTTCCAACATATTGTACATCACATTAAGGATATATTTATTTTGTTGCATTCAGCCCAGTCCCTGCTGCTGAAAAACACACTCCCAGCATGATGCTACACTATACCATGCTTGACTGTTGGGATGGTATATTTCAGCTGAGGGACATTGCCTGATTTCCTCCAGATATGAGCCATGGAATGGCGGTTCATCAGAACAGAAAATCTTGTTTTTAAAAGAAAGTCAGAAATACACTAGGCAGTTTTTTGGGTTTAATATGTCTTCACTGAGGAGAGGCTTTCACTTCGCCACTCTGCAGTCCAGATTGGTGCAAGTTTCTCCCATCCCCATACATGATCAGACAGGTCCTTGGTTACCTCTCTTACAAAGGCCTTTTTTTCAGTTTGGTTGTGTGGTCAGCCCTTGGAGTTCAGCAAGTTTGTCTGAGCTTACATACCACATCTGATGGAATATGTGTGTTGCAGTGTTTATATGTGAATACAAGTTAAATTTGTTCATCAAATAAAGCAGTTGGGTCTCTTCAGTGGACTTAGAGTACTTGATATGTGATATGTCCCAGTATACACATCATATGGATTACTCTGACAATTTCTTTATGAACTGGGCTTTCAGCAGCTGGCAAGAAATCTCTCATAACTATTATTATTTTTTTAATATCCGTGTTTTGTAGATAAACAAAAGTCTTGTGGATTTGGAACAAGATGACGATGAGTAATTTATGATATCTTTCATATTTTAAGTGACTGAGGAATAAAACTAGGCACTGGTATTTCTAGCAACGTCTTTTAACCACACATTGCTTTCACAAGACATAGATAAAGACATCCAGACATTGTCCCTCCCTCATATTTCAGATAGTTGAACATATATGGTTATGTGGACATCTTTATTTGCATTGAGCTGGCATATAAGTACAAGCGAGGGAAATAAAGTGTACAGGTGCCAGTGAAGACTGCTTGTGAAGTTCCTCATTTTCAGCAACTCACAGGTGAACATTCACAGGTAAGACATGGTCCAGTATTTGACATGTGAACTCAAAGGTTTGTTAGGTTTCTTTTTTTTTTTTCTTGTTCTTTTTATTTATTTATTATTTTATCATTATTATTAATTCAGTAAGTTCTAAAATTGGTTCTGTTATGCAACATTTTTATTGTCTATAATGGTATAATCAGAGGAGGATCTAGAAAATAATTTTTAGGCATGGGGTCTACGAGGGGTGGCAATGCCAAAGCAAGCCCCCATGCATAGTTTTTGGGGTTTAATGGTCTGACATACACAGTTGTGTTCACAAATATTGCATTACCATTAAGTAATTATCTATACTGTTTAAAATGAAAAATAACATTTCAATATCTATCATGGCACTAAGTAAATACACAGTATAAAAAACTTTAACAGGTTATACATGTTTCTGAGCTTGTATCACTAGAAAGACATGCAGATCCATTAAAGTTACATAGGCTACTTTTGACTTTCCTCACATTAGAAATACAATAATATCAAAACACTGAAACTGGATCAATTTTAAAAGTTCAAATAGCAAAGTATTGTACAATACAGTACAGAAAAAATAAAATAAATAAATAAATTCAGCATCCTCTGCACATCTGGCTAAATTTCAGTATACAGTACTACAGTAGTTTATTGGTCTCCTGACACAAGATTAGCTATATCTCTAAGCAGTCATTTCTCAGTTCTGCAAAAATGCAGTACACATAAAAATGGTTACAAATCAAAATTTGACAGTCACAAGTTTGAAGCTGTGCAACATGTGCTACAGTTTACTGTACAAACAGAATAGTGAAATTTCCATTTTCTGATGTACTGGTACTGTATACTGTAATTACACTGTATGTGTAAGTATAAAACCCGCTGTTAGGATGCAGAGTTTTTGATTGGTGTGTCATCAGTTATGCTTCCTAATGTTTAACTTACTCATTGTTAAACTTTTTGAGAAATGAGTCTTTGTTTTGAAAACTGAATGAATGGTTCGGGAAAATGGGCCAACTAAAAAACTGTTATATTATGTTAACAATCGAGAAAACTGCAATACGACTATATTCTTACCTAACTCTGCTATCAGTTTCCGTGATCGGCATCTTCTTAACGATTTCATGTCATTGTTTCGTCTGATTTGGCAAAACGGTCTATATCCATGATGAAACAATTACGCGATGAATCTCAGACATATCCGGGCGGGATTAGATTTCTCAAAGGACTTCTGAGTTAGCCGAGCAGCAGTAATTATCTGAATTACGACCAAATGTAAAACAATTTTGCGCTTTGTGTTTTTGACTTAGATAGAACCGGTTCATAAGAGTCAGTTGATAATGAAGCCGACTGTGCGTGCTGCGTGCGCGTGCAACCAGTTTATTAAAAGACTCGTTTTTTTTTTTTTTTGGTATTATTTTGCCTTACGCTGTCATCGCCGCAGCTGAAGAATAGCATATAAAAACACTGCCTACATTGATATTTCGTTCTGTGGTAATTCTGGGGTGGCAGGTTTTTTTTTTTAGGGTGGCAGTTGCCACCCTGTTCCACCCCGGTAGATCCGCCCAAGGGTAGAGGAGAGCAGGGACGAAAGTAACAAAGATATTATCTCAGAGCCCTTTCCAAGCTGACAGCACATTCAGCACGCAACCCTTGATGGGGCTGAGACATATCACATGATTTCGTCATTGTTTCCTGCAGTTAGGTCCAGAAAGCAGTTTTCGAATACAATAAGTAAATTATGGAAATGGTCTTTTTTTTTTTTTTTCAAATTAGTTGTCGTGTTTCTCGTTTCATGTGTCACAGTAATGATCAATCTACATGTTATATAGTGCTGAAATACATCCTGAAGTTTGGCTTTTCAGTTTTTCAGTATAGAAGCAAATCGGATTTGAATGTCAGGAGTTCCTGTCGGGATGAAAGTAACACTTACTTTTGGCCTCCCACAGTGACAACAAGTGTTTCTTTTAATCCGCAGCATGCTAATTTGGTGACTTTCTGTGTCTTGCATCATTTATTAAAACGTTTATCATGAATGTTTATGTTGTATTATACCAAAAGAATATGCCAAGAGTGAGGGTCAAAAAGACAGACAGAGGTCGGATTCAGCCACATGTTCATGAGTGGCGTTTCTGTCAGGAATATCAGTCTCAGGGCTGTTGCTACATCGCATTTACCTTAGTCATATTTAGGTTTTAGCCATACCTTAGCTTTTCCATCTCCACCTATGAATTTGCAGTGTTTCCAGATGTTTTTATGCACATTTTGAATTTATGCATACAAACAACTGGATGGAAACATGAATAGGCCTACTGTTAAATTATGTTGAGAATTTATATTATGCTAATCTAATTTTCATATTGTTCATTCTGTTAAAAAAATTGTTTTATAAAAATTAGTTGAATAAATAAATAAATAAATAATTTAAATAGCTCAAGTTTGTACGTTTGAAACATTTGATGAAACTTAAATTTAAAAGGAATATATATATATATATATATATATATATATTTTTTTTTTTGCAAAGATTATTTGCAGTTACATATTAATAAGGTCATAGTCATGTATATTTAATAAAAACAAGAGTAACACACAAAAAAAAAATCTAGCTTGTATTGTTGTGTTACTTTCGTCCCAACCAATGGGGTCGAAATGCAACTTATGTTCAAACTGGAATTTAATTTACATTTTTACAAAATACCACCTGGTATTGACAGACTGCACTTCTGAGTTATAGGCCACATTAAAAATATATCTATGTCTATAACTTTATCTTTTTAAATTATGTTTTTTTCTGAAAAATGTTACTTTCGTCCCCGCTCTCCCCTATAATGACTTTGGATTACAGATTAGCACAGTTTTTATGTCAAAATAATAACTGAGATATTGATGAGATAACTGCAGTGTTGAACTTTGATCTTCTTCCATTAATGTCATGTGTATGCATTAGGTCTGACCCTTCTGTGTCATTTCATAGATAACGTGACGGACAGCAATTGATGATGGGTTTAAAAATAGTCATCTTTGCTCTGCTTCTGATCAGTCTACAACATGCTGTGGGGGTTTCAAGCCATTCCATACCATCAAATAATGTTTCTAAGATGGAAAGAGCTGGTATGTTTGTTTCTGTGCTTTTCTTTTTGTTTTTTGTTTTTATTTTGCAACTGTAACTGTATGGAAATTAGCATTGCCTTGGGTTAGGACATATTTATATACAGATAATATAACTGCATATTGTAATATAACTGTTCTTGTAGTTCGAGTTAGGCCTTCACAACAACATTTGATTAAGACTTTGGTACAGTAGACAAGGTGTTGCTATATAACTAACCTTGAGCACTGATGAATTCATCCAGAAAGAAAGAAAGAAAATTAAGAGGAAGAAGTTAAAATTAATCAATATATTTCTTCACTGCAGAGCCTTCTCATTATCATCATCATCTTCATCGAAGAGAAACATTATGGGGTTGGCTTTTGAGAATATTTAGCCCAAAAAAAGACCAACAGAACAGCAATTCTTCGTTCAGCAGCAACATTAAATGGGAAAAATCTCCAGATAAACAGAATTTAGCTTCTGTTTCCTTAGACACAAGCAAAGAAAAGAGTTATTACATTAGAAGAAACCAAAGCTGTATTCCTACGTTCACTGACACGACATCTGGTTCTTCTGAAAACGATGGGTTTCTTGTAAATCCGAATAACTTTGAGGACCTGGAATGGAAGCCATTCAAAGGAGGTGAAATTCCACCTTTCACAGTTCAGACCTGTAAGGGAATCATTATTGCACGAGATGAAAAAAATTTTGGTTATGTGTCAGCAGAAAATAAACAAATTAGTGCAAACCTGAAGTCTGCATCTACAAAAGTCCTCACCATAAACTTTTCTGAAATTGCAGAAGAGTACTTAACAAATGTTCAGTTTAATGCTGAGTCACTCGAGAAAAACAAGAAACCAGCCGTGTCAAAGAAGTTAACAGTTGTTAACAAAAACTGCAAGGAAATGAAACAGCAGGTGAAGATAAACAGTGGCCTTGAAGAAACAGCTTCCTATCAAACTGGCAGCACTTTACTACTTGGAGGGTCATTTGGTGTTAATATTGGAGGAGTAGCAAATATTGGTGTAAAAGCAGAATCTAGTGCCACTGAAACTGAAAGTAATTCAAATACTAAGACGGCTGGTTATGAATACACTCAGGATTTAGATATTCCACCCAGCAGTAATTGTACCTTAGTAATAACCAGCAGTGCCTTTGTAGGCACTGTCCCCTTTACTGCTGATCTCACTAGAGTGTACAAAAACGATGACGTACGTACAATCTCGATCAATGGCACCTACAGTTATCAGGAATCATCAGAAGTTCAAACAGACTTTGAGTCCTGCACTAAACTTTCTACTAAATGTAAGAAAAAATAAACTTAAACAACACATCTTAATATCTGTAATGCAAAATGAATGACATAGTGTCATGCTTGTCAAAATTCCTGAAAAATCATCATTAAAGTAGCTTTTAGCATGCAACGTATTGCACATGCTTGTTCTTCACAGTCAACTACCATGATAAAATACATTGCACAATTATAATTTATCACAATGTCATAATAAGATCATGACTGTTACTGTTCAAAACAAATTCTGAAGTACAAATTCTGTACTATCTATCTATCTATCTATCTATCTATCTATCTATCTATCTATCTATCTATCTATCTATCTAACTGTTTGTTTGTTTGTTTGTGGTAAGCTAATCAGCTTAAAGTCAGAAATGATGTAGGGTGAGATCATTTTTGAACCCAGATTACTGGAATACTGGAGTAGCCATCCTAAAAAGTGGACCCTGGCTTGGTTCCAACTGGACTGCAAGACATAATGACAATTTTTTTTATTTTAACAACAGTAGCAGAAACACAGTGAGCAGCAAAATCAACTACTTTCGCTAAATGCAATTATTTTATTACAATTATTTACAAACATTATATATATATGACTCTAACAATTTAAATAAACCAGGCCTTTTCATCTTCATTTAGCTATACTGCTATAAGCATTTTATAATAATGCTATGAGAAGTGCCATTATAATACGTTATGATCCTTGTTAATGTATTACATGAAGTCTTTAAGACTGTGCATTTTACATCCTAGTCTGCCTACTAATAGTTACAATTTTACAATTTTAATGTTCGCACACTGATACTGCTACATAAAAAATGTTTATTGCAACATTTCGACCATCAGGTCTTCGTCAGGCACAAATCAAGTGAACTGAGGTACAACTGTTAGCGATTTCTGTAAATTACACAGTATGTAACTGTAATATGAACTGTACTTTACTGTAAAACAGTTATACAGTATGTTACTGTATTTTAAAGTTGCATTATGGGAAATATCCTCATGGCACCATTAAAATACAGTATTTTTCTTTTACTGTAAATCCAAATACAGTAAAAAAAAATGAGCGCGAAATCTGATCAATGACAAAAAGGCTTTTTTTCCTCTGGGAGAGAAGAAAAGGAAGAGGCACACACAAGAACCTTACAGCTGCTATCAAATGTATGTACAATATTCCTGCTTTTTAATTACATATTTAATGTCAGTGTATTTT